>JAOYMZ010092433.1:0-10545 GCA_025802335.1 Pinguicula primuliflora | reverse complement strand
GTGTATATCGCCCCTCTAAATTTTCTAAAGATTTCTTTACCAAGGTCTCGATTTCCTCTTCATTATCTCTTGTAATGACTATATCATAAACAAAATGATGAGACAAGTGATACCTTGGCTCGTATGCTTTAGAAAAAGGGTGTGATCTGAGTATTTTTTTACCCCGAAAAAAATTCATTTCATTAAATGACGTTGAAGTACAAGGAGTAAATTTAATTCCAGAATGAGCCTAAAATCTAAAGCCTCTAAACTAATGCCTTTGATGGTGTGGAAAGTGAATCTTTATAGAGCCTTAGTGCCCTTAAGTGAATAATTGAAAAAACCTATGAAAAAATAGGCGATCCACCCTGAAGTGATCTTAATAGTCTAGGCTTCGGACTTATACGAGGGTGCCTCCTACCGGTCTGAGCCATCTAAGTGAGAGGGTAAATAGTCTCGCCTCCTTAAAACTTTTTTCGGCAAACCTCCGGGAAGAGGGAAATCTGTTAAAAGGAAAGAGTATGACACCCGACTTGCCTTTTTGTATAGAATTTGTGATTGTGCCTACCCACCGTGAGTGCCTATCTAGGTGCTTGTCCCTAGTCCTAATAGAAAACTTGTTGTTGCGAGCATTGAGGTGGTTGTCTGTGATGAAGATATCTCCGGTCTTGCTCATCGTATTGCTCTTCATGTTGCTCTTCATGTTGTCTCCGGTAGAGTAATCCGTAAAGCATGAAAATGAGCTTGTTCTTGCTGAGATGTTTTGTAAGATTTGTTGGAGTGGTCTATTATCTCTTTCATCTTCAAGATAGTTTGTTACAAAACTAGAGAACTAGGTGATCCGGGTTATCATATCTGCGAATACATCTTCCTTTTCAAATTTGCCAACATTTGGTTATAGCTACTAGTTGGCAAAGAAATCTATATAGTTTACTCCATGGAGTATTAAACCATGTTTGCATTTTATCAATGAAAGATGTAGAAGAGTCAATGATAGCACATTTGTTTTCTAAGAAGGTCCAAAGTTCATTTGCTAGTTCCCCTAATGAAATAAGTGATCTAAGGTTTCTATTTGGGAAGAATTATGACAGCATACACATTTGGAGGTTAGATATATTTTTCGTTGTACATTAGTGTCTAATGCCAAAATATTGTGAATAGCGTTCCATGTGTATATACTAAACTTTTTTGGAATATTGTTATGCCATATATGTGTGAAGATTTGAATTTTCGGAGCTTGGTGCCTAATTAGGTTCCAAGCTAATTTGTGGAGAGTGTTCCAGATGGTTCATGGTCCTAGCGGATGAGATCACTATCTTGGTGAATTTAGATTTGTATTATTTTATCTGTGATGTTATTGGGTAGGATTTCGTTTAGCAATGGAGTGTACCAACCTGTAGGGTTAGTGGTATGTTTGATCAACAGTGAAGGATGTAGAACTGTTGTTAGCTCTTTAAGTATCTTATCTCCTAGCCATTTGTCTGACCAGAAACTAATGTTACCCTCCCAATTAACCATATGGATTTGCAATCATAATATCCTTCACTGAAGTGATTCTTTTCCAACCATGGGAGTGATAAGCAAGAATTGAGGCTATTGCAGGTGGGTCGTGTAGACAGTATTTGTTGCGCATGAAATGAGATCATAATGAATCTTTATTTCAAAATAGCCACCATAGTTTCATACTTGCCGTTGAGCACATGTCTCACAATGTTCTTAGTCCTAAATCTCCCTCTTCTATGGGAAGACAAAGTGATCTCCAAGATTTCCAATGCAGATTATTTCTTCCTTCAGATTTTCCCCAAAAGAAGTTGGATAATTTTTTTTCTTCTATTGATTGAGTTATTGATTTTGGAGGCATTAAGATGATTATTTAATAGTATAGAGCACAGATTTTATCAGAGTTAGTCTACCCCTAGATATTTTGGGCCCCATCCTTCAATTTTGTTCTTAATTTTTATGATCAAGTAGTGGAACAAGCTGGATTTTTTCTTGCCATGATATAATGGTGTGCCTAAATAAGTCAAATGTTTTAGTCTTGTCCAGGAGTATCTCTTGTTGTTAGAAGCTTTGTTAAATATTATGGAAATGCTTTTATTTAGATTTATTTTTTTGCCCCGAAATTTTTTCATAATTTTTTAAGGTTTGAAACACTCATACAAAGTTTTTTTGTTCCCCTTGTGAATATGATCAAATCATCAACATATGCTACATGAGAAATGTTTTGACATCTGGATGGGACCTTGTAGGCCACTAAGGATTTATTTTCTATAAGTTTGTTTAAGTTTCTGCTTAGAACTTCTGTTACTATTATAAGTAGCATTGGGGATGTAACCATACTTCTACTGCTATTATAAATAACATTGTGATCTGAGTTACTTTGAATGTAACCATACTTCTTCATAGCCATAGTAAACTGCCAGAACAAAGTCCTCAGAGATTGTTTCAAACCATATAGTGTCTTTCTCAACTTACATACTTCATATAACCGAAAATTACATGAGAAACCAAGGGACCCTCCATATATATCTCGTCATCTAGGTCTATATAGAAAGGCTTTTTGATGTTGAACTGATATAAGTGTCAATCCAAGTCACAATCATCGAAAATAATATCTAATTATGTCCAATTTTGCTACAGGAGAGAATGTCTCTAAATAAACTAATTCCATATGTTTGTATATATCCCTTTATTATGAGTCGAGCCTTGTAACTTTCAATCGACCTGTCTGCTTTCAAATCACTGTATAGACCTACATTCAACAGGTCTTTTTCCCGAAGGTAATTGATATTTCTCCCAGGTTTCATTCTCATTCAATGAATTTGTATCATCCTCCATTACTGTCCTCCACTCAAGTTTACTCATAGGTTCAATTTTATTCTAAGGGATATCATCAATATATATAGTAGTAGCAAGAGCTTGTGCAGACTTGGTTTGGCTCCCCCTTACCATGTCATCCATAGTATATCTCTTAGTTATTGAATCATGATCAGGAGTACACTACTTTGATTTTACACCCCTAGTAGGCCGGTAAGGAAGAGCATACTTAGGTGTCATAGGGTTGCAAATGCATCCAGCATCATAATCGGTCATAGCACAATCCATAATAGGAGCCTCAGGGAACTGTATTTGCCTGGATATCTATTGAAGAAGGTAATTGAGGTTGCTCTTCCTGGTTTTGTTGTACTCTGTTGATGTCGTGCTCCATTGAAGGTGACCTACTTGACTCATGAGAGAGCTCTGGCGTGTGAGTTAGTGTGGGTGAGGATAATGCAACTGGTGTATGAGGCACATGAGAAACAAGCGTCAGGGTGGTGTGGTGGTGTGAATCAAGCCGCGGTGCACGAGGCGCATGAGTCGACTGTGGAGAGATGTGTGACGAAAAAGATGCTAGCCAATCAATTGAGTCTGACTCCAAATTCTCCCCATGACCACTTGGTTGGGAATATGGATCAAAGTAATACCTGGTCTCAACAAAGTTGCAATCAATGGTAGTAATTATGCGACAAGTATGAGGATTATAACACCGATAACCTTTTGGAGAACCTCCATATTCCATAAAAGTACATTTTTAAGCGCATGCATCAAACTTGGAACGATAAATCTTAGGAACATGTACATAAACAGAACACCTAAAAACACGTAGAGTTAATGACATGGATGGAGGAATATGAGCAAAATAAAAAAGTGTTTGAATAGGAGTTCAAAAATTAAACATATGTGTAGTTGAGTGATTAGCTAGAAGAGCAGATGTAGCTACAGCTTCAAGCCAAAAAGTTAACTGAACATGAGATTTGATCATCACAATACCAATTATTTCAAGAAGAAATCTATTTTTCCTTTCAACTATATCATTTTGTTGTGAGGAATTCGGACATGAAGTTTGATGTAACAAACCATTTTTAAACAAAAAATCCTCATTTGGTGATTAACATATTCACCCAATTATCAGATTTAGGTACTTGAATTTTGGAATTAAGTTGGATAGAAACCATGTGATCAAACTGAGTAAACTTATTGAAAACCTCATATTTTTTTTAAATATACCCAAATCATATGAGAGTAGTCATGAATGAACATCACAAAGTATCGAAATCCTTGACTCCCAATAACTGGAGTCAGACTTCAAACATCATAATGAACTAACGAAAAAATATGCGTAACACGAGTATGATTTGACAAAAATGATTATCTATGGCTTTTCGAAAAAATACAAGTATCACAATAAAAATGGACAATAGAAAGCTAAGGAAATAATTGACGGATATAGGAGTGAGATGGATGACCGAGACAATGATACCGCAACCAACTTTTGGAATCAAATAACCCATGAGTCAAGAGTATAAGTCCCTATGGAATTACTTCATCAACAAAATATAGATATCTCATTTAGTGACACACCCAATTATGTTATTCAAATGGATATCCTGCAAGACAGGGAAGGTAGGATACACCATTTTAATACCGTTCAATTCTTTCGAAATATGACTTATCGAAAGTAACTTATACGATAAGGATTATACATATAAACAGTTGATAAATCTCATGGACAGGAGCAAATGCACCACTTATTGTCTGGACTACTTTCTTTTGAGTTTTCTGTAACAATATCTGACAAATTATTAATAATAGTTTCAGTCGCTCCATAATTGAAAATTCGATCATTTTTCTTCCCCTAGTGGACTCCTTCACAATATTGATAGAATCAATATTATTTTCCTCAACATGGGATGCAGAAGAATCAGACTCACATATAGCAGGTTTGGCCTAGTAGAAAATTCTGGCCCAATTCCCACACACTCCTCTAAATCTGGCTCAAGTATTTTAGTGAAATGATCAAACTACCCTTCACCAAAAAAAATTGCATAGCTAATATATGGGGGCAACTCGGTAGTTTTACAGCCTCACCTCCCCCTTTATATTTACCTGAGTCATGGGTCGTTCCTGTCAGGTTGTGTGTTCGGATCTCTATCCCCTCGATCCAAATCCCATATTTTCTGTGATTTTGCACAAATGTGTGCCCTAAGTTTGCGATGGCGACCACATTCCACATGTTTTGTTCGCCGATCGAAATTTGTTCGTCCGCTCCATCTATCGCCTATATTTGCCCACGGGTATCCGTTTAATTTGTAACAATCTTGCTTCAAGTGGCCTAAGATTTTTCAAAACTCGCAGAATGGGCGCTAGAATGATAAGCTGTCAGCTTGTTCGGTGTGTTCTGACCAACGTTATCATGGTTGCGATGAATTTTCAATGGGTTTTTCTCACTGCTCCTGCACCGTTAACTTTAGCCCCACCCTGATATAACTCAACAATGGAATGTTCAACCCGCTGGAGGCCGCGCTAAAAGGATTTCAAGATCTGATTTCATGTGGCTTTGGGTCCAACTGTCGCATATGCAGTGTTCTAGTATGCAGCCGCCATACTAAATACCGCCCCGCTTTGGGGCTAGACGCCCTCAAGTGCGGTCCAGATGGCGACCGGCCCATTTTTTTTAAAAATATTTTTTTGGCAAAAAAATAAAAAATTTTGCCATGCGTGATTGGGTGCCGCCTAGGCGTCCTGGGTGCTGGGAGGCCCGAAAATACCCAAGGGCCGACCAGTGCTTTCTCGAACACATATGCGACGTCTACTGAGGGCAACGTCGATTTCTTAAGCGTGTCTCGCGTGATAGCATCAAAATCAGGATTTAATTGGGGAATGAACTTGAATAGCCTATTGTTGTTATGAAGAACATTGTGTTTGTCAGTGTACTTGGTGCATTTCTTTTGATTTGGGCTTCTCCTATCAATTTATGTCCACAAGGAGTTGCTCAAGGAGTAATACTTCTCTAATGTCAGAGATCCTTGAACAATTAGGTTAGCCTTTGTGACCAAGTCAAAAATTTGGAGATTGTCTTCGCCGAAATCAATATTCCAATGTTCGAATGAGTTAGGATAATGGATGAATTGTTGAGCTAGCTTTCAGTCAATGGATTTATTAATCCATGAGAATACTTGTATATCCAGTAACCTCCACGCTCCATATTCGGGATCATCTTTTTTTGGGATTTTGGTGTCATCAGTTATGTGACCTAGGCGGCCATTTCGATAAATAGCCAATTCCATCATCCGAGCCCATGAGACGTAATTGCTTGTATCTAATTTGATGTCTTTGGTTGATTGTGTGTCATCTTCATCCTTTTCTGGTTTGTTGGAATTTTGAGTTCACAAAAATTGTGCAAACCGTTGAGATAAGAGTTTTATGACTTCCAAGTTTTTTCCCATTGTGACTCAAAACTGCATTTCTGCAGGAAAAGCAAGGTTTAAGTATATGATGATAATTAATTTTCTGACTCTAATACCATGAAGAAACAAGAGTTTTAGGTGAAAGTTTCATACCCCTCCTACCCCCCTCAAAAAAAATAATAAATAACCCAAAAAAATTTAAAAAAAATATAGTAATTTAAAAATAAAAAATATATTATTTTACCAAATAATATAAAATATATATAGTCATATCCTTTCATTCCAGTTCAATAACGTCAATTGGTTTGTGAGAAAAAGGAGACTACCTCTTTATCTATTATCTGCAGTTGGTTTCTTTATATGATTTGTGTTCATTTTTTTTCGTGATTTCTACTTCTTGTGAATCTGTGATGCTATGCGCATATATTTTACCTGGATTATGGATATGCTGTTTGGTCTCGCTTTCATACCTGGATTATGGATATGCTGTTTGGTCTCGCTTTCATACCTGGATTTGAATTTTTGTTAATTATTAGGGTCTTTTATTATGAGATTTTCGTGTGTTCAATCGTGTTGCTCGAAGAAATTAAATGATTTCTTTTTCGAAGTGTGGTTTCTACGTTTCTTGTGCTAGATAAAACTCTACTCGTTGAGGTTTTGGTGCAAAATAAATTGCTTTTTTCCTTATTTATTTTCGTATTTGAGGTTTGTGTTTAATAGAAGAAATTTGTTGTACATGCGCTCACTAGGCCCGAACCTAGAATGACATCGGGATACATTTATTCAAAGGCCCGATCTTGGATTACGGAACATGTCAAAATTTTCAAGAATTGTGCCCCGTATTCGAAAATTCTGGCTTCGCCACTGATTGTGGATGATCTGGATACTTAGAAACACTTGCCATTTTGACAGAAGAACTGCAAACTGGAGACAAGCACTCCATCAGATTAAGCTTTTTGTCTTGTGATGGCTGAAGACTAGAGATCGTAAAGGAAATATGGTAGCGCGTTTGGAGTTTGGTTAGATGAAACCAAATCAAACCAAACCAACCTAGTGAATCTCGCCCTTAGGTAGGGTCTGAGGAGGGTAGAATGTACGCAATCATACCCCCCACAACAGGTTGTGGAGATTGTTTCCGTAGAGACCCCCAACTCGAAGAAGAAAAAAAAAACAAAAAACAAAACAAAATAAAATAAAAAAAATAAAAATAATAAAAAGAGAACCCGATACAATCATGACTACAATTTAGTTAGCAGTGGGATGGCGGGTCAGGCCCAATAAATTTTGGGCCTTTGTACAGTTTTCTTTGAAATCAATACACATACATTTGCATTGTCAAAAAATAAAAAACTATGCTCTCTCAAACAATTGAAACAAAAGATATATGGAAAAAATTATGAATCTAATTATGAATACCGTGGTCTCGGAATTTTGTCGGGATAATACTTGTACACGTGAATTAGAATGGAAAGATGATTCATTCTGATAATGATAATCTCGATACCCTAATTACGATCTTTGTTCCTTGTGTTTTGTAGTGGTTAATTTGGACTTTAAGGGATGAACTAGCCTGAACCTCGTTAGAGTAGTACGTTTTGGGCATTACCGGCAATGAAATTGTTGCTGCTAGAGCATAAGTTTTTGATCTACAGTTTATATCCTTGAATTAGTGAGGCAACAACCCAAATTTAATTGTTCAAATGTTATGCATTGTCCTATATCTCAAGTGGGATGTGCTTATAAGATTCTTTCAAAACTTCTGACTACTCCATTGAATTCGGTAATGCCAAAGCTGATATCTAGAAATCAAACAGACTTGATCAAGAATAGACAAATTCTAGACGAGATTCCTATATCAAATGAAGTTCTCCATTCTTACAAAAGGTCTAAGAAACCCCTTCTGTTGCTGAAAGTAGATTTTTGCAAGGCCTTTGATTCAGTAAACTGAAAGTTCCTTTATGCAATGTTGAGAAAGGTGAGGTTCTGTGACAAATGGATAACCTAGATCAAAGAGTGTCTCATCTGCCTATGCTTCAGTCTTATTGAAAGGCAGCACTGCAGGGGATTTTAAGTTCCGGCGAGGATTGAGGCAAGATGATCTTCTCTCACCTTTACTGTTTCTAATAGTGGGTGAGGGGCTAGGCCTCGTGCTAAAGCTAGTCACCTTGGACTGCTGGATGGAATGAAGGTGGGTGAAGTAACCATCACCCACCTTCAATTTGCTGACGACACCCTCTTATTGATGGAAGGAAATGAGAAAAATGTGATGCTAATTAAGAGAGTTATTCAATTATTAGAGCTTACAACAGGTTTGTCAATAAACTATATGAAGATTGAATTGTATGGAGTAAACATTGAACTGAGTATGACGAAAAATATGGTGATACTCTTCATTGCATGCTAGGGAAGCTATCTTTCATCTATCTTGGTTTATCTATTGGAGACAATCTTGATAGAGTGAAAATGTGAAACAAACTGATATTAACAATAACCAGGAAGATTGGGTATTATTACTGTTCGATTTACAAGATGCCTAAGCAAGTTAATCGAAAAATCAATCAAATTCTGAGCAATTTTCTTTGGCGAAGTACTGCAAACAGCAGGAGACCTATCTACTGGATAAAATGGAAATTTCTTTGCACGGACTTGCAATTTAGTGGACTGCAAATCAGAGAGACCTCTCCATTATTAATTCTTCATTCTTGATAAAGTGGTATTGGCGACTGAATGATCTGTTGGGAAATTCAGAGATTAACGTGAAAGCGGAAAAATAAACGAACAAGACAACAACACAAGATTTAACATGGTTCGGCTAGAAAGCCTACATCCACGAGAGAAGAGGAGAATCAATCCACTATAAGCACAGTGATACAAAGGAGACACAGAGAAAACCTAGAAGATAAACACGGAAAACCTCTCAAACCAGAGAACCACAATCCAAAAGACACACAGGAAAATCTCTCAAGTCGCCTAGGTAAGAGAGCCACAACCCAAGTCTCACATCTCTCTTTTTCTCTTAACCCCGCCTCTATTTCTTTTCTGCCTTTTTTCTCAACCCTAATGGCCAAGAGATCTAATATTTATAGAGAAGAATTCTAATGTTACAGGGACTAATAATTCAAGTCAAACTAGGATTTTTAATTACATAAAAAATCTCAACAATTTTAACACCAAAAGATCACTAACTGAGAGAACAAGACTCACTACCTTTAATATAGCAGAGGCTCACGCTTTCTCAAGTTTCATTATGGAGGCTGAATTGGTAGACATCCCGCTGATTCGAGCTGATTATACCTGGTTTAAGCCAGATGGACAAGGCGCTAGCAGATTAGATAGATTTCTATTGAGTGAGGAGTGACTACCACATTGGCCAAACTCAACCCAAACCACCTTGAGTCGAGAGTTATCTAATCATTGTCCGTTGATGCTATCACAAAGGTGCAAAAACTAGGGACCAAAGCCTTTTATGGTCTATGATGTATGGTCTTGTGGTGCTACGGAAAATATCCTTGATATAGTCACAAGGATCCAGCTTACACAATTTCTCATGGGATTGAATGCATGTTATGACAATATAGCTGAGCAGATCCTCAATTCGGATCCTTTACCTACTTTAAATAAAACATATTCGATAATAGCTAAGATAGAAGCTAAACGAGGTGTGCCAGTTAATTATACTCCTACTGAACACAGTGCATTTGTTGCGAATGTTGGTGAGAACACTGCCTTGGTGAGCAAAACTTTTGGAAATAGATTCTCTTACAGCCAAAATTCTGACAAGCCACCTCGTATGAGTAGAGAGGAGTATAAACTGTGGAAGGAGAGCAGAAAATGTACGCACTGTAGAGCAACTGGACACCTTGTAGACTCTTGTTTTAAGCTGATAGGACCACAGGATTGGTATGTGCAGAGATATGGGAGCAATCCGCTAGTTAAACAATTTGCTAATGTGGCCAATTACTCTAACAATTCTGTGATGCAAAGTCATTATCTTGAGGATAAATAGGAAAAATTTGATGCTGCAGGTATGACAGGGAATATGTTAGCTGCTATTGGGAATGCCGTTCGGCGTGAGATGAGCAAGATGATGACAGGGAAAATAGAAGCAAATTTTGCACATCTTGGAGGCTCCTACTCAGGTACTGTCTTTGGGCGCTCGTTCAATGTATTACATGAAGTTAAATATGGTGCATCGATCATTGATACGGGTTCTACGAGCCATATGTGTTGTGATTTGAATTTATTTGATGACTTTGTGCATATTGGGGGTGAGGGAGCTCTAGTCCAACAACCCGATGGAAGTACAACCATAGTAAAACAGTTAGGAAATGTTTCGTTG
>JAOYMZ010092432.1:0-10545 GCA_025802335.1 Pinguicula primuliflora | reverse complement strand
AATCTGAACTCCCAGAAGGTTGTCTTCAAAATATGGCCCTTGCAGAGGTTGCTCCAGAAGAGGAATTCACTATAAATTCGTGTTCTTTATTTTCTTCAACCAACATTCCTGGACTATCATGATTTACTATACAAGGTTGTGGAGGTCAACCCGCGATCAGCAAACAAGAAATCAAGTGGTCATCGCAGAATGCATCTTATCTTTCGTAATCTATAAAGAACAAAAGCATTGTGTGAATACTTCATTACACACTTGTACAAGCTCATTTGTTATTGAAACTTGACGACGGTGCATGTCCTGCAAAGAATCTTAAATACAATGGACGGGGCCGACTTCTAGAGTTCTAGGTTGCGAATTTTGGAATTTTCTTCTTCTTGTATATGATAATGACTCTTAATGTACAATATATAGGAATATGTTGTACAACAAGGAAGCGAAATTTTAAACCAAATGATAGGGAAATGACGAAAATAACTCTGGCCTACTGTGTTTTTGTACTAAGTGGGGTGGAGTATTTTTGTAATTTCTCTACTTTTCGATTTAAAATTTCGATTTTGCGATTGTACCTGTAGTATCTCTTCAATATATATAGACAAGGAAAAAACTCATATAAGATAACTTTCTGATAACAAACGTCCCATCCTCTATGGACTAAGTGGATCTTGTGACAAATAAAGTGTTATTTTCCTTCTGCTTTTGGTATTAGGCTAAATCCACGTATCAACCTGCAATATTCAATGCTTAATGGTGTGTATGAGGGATCTGTTCTTCAAGGTTTTGAACCCGAGATCTGAACTTTTGTATCTATGGCTGCTCAATAATTGAGTCCAATATATTCTTGTTTATATGTTTATCTCAACAGCCATATTTTCTCTTGCGAATATCAAAACATTCAAAACCAATCACATAATTCACGGCGGGTGCCATTAAATGCTTAATGTGCAGGACGTGTGTGTGTTGATGGATTCAGATTTAAGTCCAACATTTGTATTTTTGTGAACCGAGGGAGGAGTGAATTCAAAAGCCATTTGAGGCTCCTCCAACCTCTTTTTTTCCGTAGCATCTGTGTGGGAGTTCAATAGTAGTGTCACAAAATGTGCATGTGTACTGTACATTACATTACCCCCTTTTATATATTTGTGCAACCTAATTTATGTATCTGCTGCACATGTACGGTTCCACGTTACCCGGCCTTCGCTTGCCTACTTTATAATTATTCATGTCTTGGTATAATCAACACAAGCCTGCTCGTAGTGTCGGAAATAAAAATCTAGATTTAAAAAATATATATATATATATTGAATCTAGATATTAAAGAGCTTTTTTTAGCCAAGCACAAATTAAAGGAGTAACTTTGAAATTTTTATTAATCATAATATCTGTTCTATAATTAGTTTGCCTGGCGCATGGCAATCACTGAATTCTGTTTAAATATCTTTTTATGTACGCCTAAATATGCACCTAAATTGCATATACTCTAAACAAGCACTGTCCACTCAGGGCACACCGCTTTCTCAAACGAGATTTGATGTATACCACGAATACATATACCATGAATTATACACCTTCCTCACACAAGTGAACTCCCCTTCCCACACACCAATACATGTATTTGTGCTTATAGGTGTTCGTGTATGATTTTTCATATATGATTCGTGGTACATAATATATATCAACCCTCTTCTCAAACAGTAGTAATAACAAAAAGGTACAAAACTTAAATAGATATATCACAAAATAATAACAATGAAGTTACCCCTCATATATCTAAAATTATTTCCATGTTCCCCCTTTTTGCAATTATTTTTTTACCTTTTTGAAATTATTCACTGTCACTATATATAATTATAATCTTTGTCTCTTTATCCACCGAAGCATTCGTGTTTCCTGCTTCCCTCAGATCGGCAACAACCCCTATCAGGATATCAGTGATTTGCTTCAGCAGCCCCCATTAAACATAAAGTATGAAAGAGAGAGAGTTTCTTCATGTCATGCCTCTTCTCTGATGTAACAAGAACATGAGTTTTTCCGGCTTTTAAACCTAACCTCTCTCGTTCCCCATGTACGTATACCATTTTTAGCACTCACATGTTCCAAAAGATCTCCACAATAAAAGAGGGCGTTGCTGGTTGCCCATTCTTTCCCCCTCTCTATTGATTGTATGGCCGTTGAGGCGGAAAATATATGCTCTGAGAATATGGGATTCGGTTCATACACCATTTCTGGCGCTCAAGACTGCTTTATGGGGTCTAGTTCTGGGATTCAAGATGGGTTTTTTGGACAAGAACAACCTCATCTCTATCTGCAAGATTCACATGATTGTAATGTTGCAAGTTCGTCTTCTTCTTCCTTTTGTGGTAGGTTGCCTCTAGATGCTGTGCAGTCTCTGTCAACGGAGCTTCAGAGGCAGAGGGCAGAAACCGACTGGTTTCTGCAGATGGAGGTAAAATACATCAACTCTTCTGCTGTTCCTTTTTCCCCTCTGTGTATGATTATGGGTTGTGGTGAGATGTGAAGAATCTGCATTGTTCATCATTTGCATGTATGTATGTAGATACTGTACACATTTTCTGGGTTATTGCTGTCCCAATGAATGGTGAGAGTTTTCTGCAGTTATGATTTTCTCGGGATGTGTGTGTGATTCGATCCTGATTCATCTCGTAGACTGAACTGTTTCCGCGTCAGCGGCAATTGGTCGAACACCTTGTTGGGTTATTTTTCACAATTTTTCCGCGTTTTTTTCTCCCCGTTCTCGATCCAACAGAATCAGAGATTGAGGAGTTCCATTCAGTTGGAAACATCCCGGCAGAAAGCACTCATCATCCAGAGCTACGAATCAAGATTCAAGTCTCTAATGCTTCAAATGGACGAACAAATCGCCATCGCAAGAAACAGAGCGACGGAGCTTCAATCCTCGTTAGAGATTGCAGAACTGGAATCCCAATCGTGGCAGAAGAAGGCGGCCGAGAACGCAGCCACCGCCTCCCATCTCAGGGACCGTCTGGCCATCGCAGCACAAGAACGCGAAACGGTGTCGTCCTGTGGTTCCTCCTCAACCAACCCCACATCGGAGAATGAAACCGGGGACCATGTCAACCAAATGTCCTGCAAACTATGCCGAACTCGAAGCTCGTGCTCTGTTTTCCTCCCCTGCAGACATCTCTCTTCCTGCAAAGCCTGCGAGCCTCTTCTAGGTCACTGCCCCGTCTGCGGCACAGTAAAGGAGGCAAGCTTAGACGTGCTTCTGGGGTGAAAACTTGATATCAAAGCAAGCATTGAACAACCTTTCTTTCTTTGTCACTTTTTTTTTTGGGTACAGTGCAGTGCGATGATTTTTTGTTCGTCTTTTCCGGTCAATTTTCCATAGTTTCTGCTGTTGACCCAAATCAATGCGTGTCTGTACATACACAAAAGGACTGTCATCCCAAACTGTGAAATGAACAGTAGCAGCAGCGGCTGCGAGGCAAAAGAATCTCGTCTCCCTTTCTGTACTGAAATGGGCCTTTCATCTCTTTTCCTGTTTAGGATTATTACATTCCTACCGTATATGTGATTTGATCTTTCGGGAAGAGGGTTGTGTGAGTAAAGTGTGGTGAAAAAACTGACAGTAGTTGATAAAAGGAGACACGGACTTGATTCTGTGCTGTGTGGGGTTGAATGTATTGATGAACCTCTGAAAATGAAACGGCCATCCTCTTCATTCATTCAGGAGAGAGAGGGAGGGAGTTGCAGGCCTCCTACAAACTGGCGAACGCTGCGCGCCTGCTGCTTTGGTTGTACTTCTCTGGGTGAAACCGCCTTAACAGAGAGGGGTCTGGATTGATGCAAATCTGGATTGATTTGTTTTCGTCAGCAGCCAGCAGGATGGGGGATTTTGATTTAGAACAGAGGGAGATGATAATCTAGAGGTTAACCTATGGGTATTTAAAGATTTAAGTTCAAATCATCCCTTAAATGGAATTTGAGAGTATGCATTGATCAACTCACTATATATTATACAATTTCTTTGTGGTATTGAGAGATTGGCTGGTCAGCTAGTCCGCACAAAGGTATTAAACATCAATCCACCTACGATATTAATCATGCGGTGTCACATGGACAATGCGTAGTGTGCAGTAACCCCCTTAAATATCATAGTCACGGTTGTTTAATCTAGTGACCTTTGGGTAAACATGTCGCTTTAGAATTTTTCGTTAAACTTAATTAATAGAACTTATTGATTTATTGTTTTCACTAATTTGTTTTTATTTATCTATGTATTCATTTAAATGCTCTATCTCATTCCTTTGGATTCATTTTCATTAATAAGTAATATAAGTAGAAGATTGGGTTGGTTACATTAGGGGTCGGTAAATCAACCGATCGGTCGCTAACCGTTATTGACCGATTTTTGTCGGCAACGACAAAATGGCTACTGGTATCGATATCGTCGACCAGTTATGTTCTGTATTTTTTTATTTTTGTTTTAATTTTTTGACAACAACAATTGTGTTGATTTCTTTCAAAATTTCAAAAGGATGTATCTTTGCGCTCGTTTGTCTGTTTTGGACGATTTGTTTTTGATTTGGGGTATACAAATATTATCTAGATTCTTTGGTGACTAGCACCGCCTAATTTGCAAAAAAACCCGACTCTAACTATATAAACAGTGAATTTTTCGGATCGACGACAACTTTGAACTATATAAACATGAGGCAAACGACATCGGATTTGCAATTTATGAATACCGGAGGACTCATCTCAATGCAGGCTTCAGGCCGGCATGGTTTGTCCACAGTCCACACAGCCCGTACGAAATCCAATTTTTTGACCTAATGGGGCCCATTCAGTTTTCATTGTTAATATTTTAATTTTATGTTAATGCTTCAAATTTCAATTTGCATATGAACAAACCTAATTTTGGCTAGGATTTTAATAGAATTTTTTCTTTTCTTCTTATACTATTTTTTACTTTTTCTTTCTTTCTTTTGATGAACAAACCCATTTGGTTTTCATTAAATCCCGGAAACTTATAGGAAGGCTCATGTTTGATACCTCCATTCGGAGAAATCCATATTGACTTAATTCTTCCCGTTGAGTAGAAAGAAAATATAATATTGATGTTCTTTTCCAACTGAATCCCGCTGGGGAGGATATCGGGTTGGATTGAAGCCTTGTGCTCAAGAGCCACTGAAGGCAACAATCGGAGGTCCCGTGGAGGTAAACCAGCCGGCGTGATTCTTCCACGATGAAGAACCTTCATTTTCAGTCCATGTACCTCGATTTCTTTGAAGATCTTGATCTCTGATGAAGGGTTGATGGCGGACAAACAAAACAGCCTTTCACGTCAGCAATTCGCCGGTAAAACCGACGGTTACCGTCGGTTTTGCCACTTACCAACCGAAGTTGGTTGGTAAGCGGTTTTCTCTACCGGTGCTGGTAGGGGATTGGTGACCCTTCGGTTCAGTTACCGACTGGATCGGTATCGTTGTACCGATACCGGTCAACACCTCTAGTTACATGCACATATAAATTTACATATAAATGAACATACATTTTTTATTTTGGTCACTAATATTGTCCGTTGTCATAATTGGCCGCATCATTAACCAAACCAAACCAAACATATCCAGTAAATCACGCCCTTAGACAGGATCTGGGGAGGGTATGATGTACGCAATCATACCCTCATCCCTCAACAAGATGAGGAGATTGTTTCCGTGAGACCCTCAGCTCGAAAAAGAAATAAATAATAATAATAATAATAAGATACAATTGGCCACATCATTGAAAATATTAAAAATATAAGATTAAAAACAGCATGTTTAACTGGAGTTCTAAACCATAATAAATGACTAATTAACAGTGTTCGAGAAAGTGTTGGGCGACCCCAGAGCATTTTAGGGCCGCCCATCGCCCAGGCCGCTTAGGCGGCGCTTCGCCGCCTGGGCTAAATGATTTTTTAATTATTGTTTTTTGAAAAAATATTTTTTCCTAACTAGAGTGCGGTTGCCTAGGCGCCCCGTGCGGGTGCCCAGGCGCCTTGGGCCGCCGCCCAGCCGGCTGGGCCGCCCAGCATGGGCGCCTCAGCCCAAATCAGAGCATTTTCGAGACTGCGGCCGCATAGGCATCCTAGGCAGCCGCATTCTCGAACACTACTAATTAACCCAAGTGAAAAATATCAAACGAACTTACCTGTGATGAAATCATCGGGACAACACCAAAACATGAGATTTTGATCTCCTACGTATGCTTTCCAATGGTATGATCAATTCGGTCAACGGACGATGCTTGTGGCCGATATTGAAAATGAGTATTCATTTATGTGTAAATTTATATGTGCATTGAACTTCTCTCATTAAAGATTGCTTAATTAAATAGAAAAAGGTTGAAATGAAAGTAACAATAAAGATATTATTCACTATAACATTAGATTTTTGATTTATTTTGTATATGTTGAAGATACAACATCAAATCCAAATCATAATAAGTTCAAATCCACAACGAGGCCCAAGTGAAGAAATTTCTTTACTTTCTTTTGTTAAACAGGTATTTGTGGATGACAGTGTTCCAGCTATAGCAAATAAGAGAATGATTTCATTACTCCCTAAAGTCTCAACTCCAGGGATCTATGACGACTTTCGTCCTATTACTCTCATTAACATTTGTGTTAAAGTGGCTATCAAAGTTATTGCTAATAGGTTGAAATCTTATCTCTCCTAATCAATCTAGTTTTATTCAGGGATAGTGTATTACAGAGAATATCGAGTTAAATGTCATTTACACTATTGTATTATACATATTGATCAACTTGCACCCCTTGTATTTTCATAAAAAGACCCTCCATCCCATAAATATTTTTTATCTTATTATTTTTTTTGCTAATGACCAAATTGCCCTTTATTTCTTTTAATGATCTTCTACGTAAACCTGAGATAAAAAATAACTGAACCTACTTACTTTGCGTTAATGATCTTCTACGTAAACCTGAGAAAAATAATCCCAGCCGTGAATTTGATGAACCCGCGTGGGGTCTTTTGGTCATTAGTAAAAAAATAATAAAATAAACAATATTTTTGGGGTGGAGGGTCTTTTTATGAAAGTACAAGGGAGTAAATTGATTCTTTTGAAAGTATAAGGGTGTAAGTTGATCAATATGTATAGTACAAGGGGGTAAATGACCTTTCATTCGAGAATATCATTATTGCACAAGAAGCCTTACATTCAATGTGCATGTGTAAAGGGAAAAGGGCTTTATGGCGATCAAAATTGACCTAGCTACGGCCTTTGATCGTATAGAATGGAGTTTCATCAAGGATACACAACTTGACATAGGCATTCCAACTTATTTTCTTTTCTGTGGTATTATCCTCTCTATCATCTAGTTCTATACAAGTTATTTGGGATGGCCTTTGGGGTCCCCAAATACTGCCCAAAAAGGGCGTCCGACGGAGAGACCCCATTTCTCCTTATTTGTTTGTCTTATGCTTTGAGAGACTTAGCACTTATTGACCTCTATACTTATAGAAATAAGTGGGACATACTAGTGGATAGGTTGCATCTAATTGCTATTTCATCTATTAAGAGTAGAATGCAGTTATTTAGTTTATTCGTTATTTGTGTAGGCATTTATTTATTTCGATATGTATGTATGCATGATTGAGGTAAGTAGTTATTTCAGTTATTTTTTTCTCCTTTTTATTATTATTATTTTTTGTATTCTATTATTATTATTGTTTTATTTTTTTTCGAGCTGGGGATCTCCAGTGAAACAATCTTCTCATCTTATTAAGGGGTGGGGTATGATTGCGTACATCTGACCCTCCCCAGATCCTGCCTAAGGGCGAGATTTACTGGATATGTTTGGTTTGGTTTGGTTTATGCATTGAGAGACTTAGCCAAGCTATTAATTTGGCTGTGTCTGTAGGATCATTGAAACATCTTACTTTTGCTAAGAGTCGTTTCCCTCTATCTCACTTAATATTTGCTGATGATCTCATCTTGTTTGCATAGACCTTAGAATCACAAGCAAGGACAATATGAGAGGTGTTACGAGTTTTTGCTTTCTCCTCAGGCCAGACTGTTAATGAAATCAAATCTGTGCTTTGGGTCTCGCCCAATGTTACCTCTCCTATAGCTCAAGAGGTGGAAACCATCTTAGACATATCTCGGGTGGAGGACCTTGGAGTTTATCTTAGAGTCCCTCTATTACATGGCCGCGCATCTAGGCGAACTCATGAGCCGACACTTCTTAAAATGCAGAAAAGGATCTCTACTTGGGATTCTAAGAAGATTTCTATGGCCAGTCGCTTAGTTCTTTACAAAGCAGTTCTTTGCGCTATTTCGGCATATCCAATGTAGACTTCATCCCTCCCCTTATCCTTGAGTGGCAAAATGGACAAGTTGATCCGGAATTTTCTTTGGGGTGGTGGTCTAAACTGCTCCAAGAAATTTTCAGTAGCTTGGAGGAAGGTCTGTCAAAGGAAGGAGGCCGAGGGCCTCAGACTTTGTAGCATTAAGGATTCCAACCGACCATACATTCTCAAACTAGACTGGAAATTTGCTACCAATTCGAACTAGTTGTGGATATCAATTTTCAAGGAAAAGTACAATATTGGTCCCGATGGCTCCAACCTCTGGAAGCACCAGTGCAAGAACTTCGACACGGTCCAATTTGGTACAAGATGGATTGTACGGGATGAGACTTCTATATTCTTTTGGACTGGAACTTGGTTCCGATTTGACTTTCCCCCTTCTTACAATCCCTTCATCCTATTCCCCTATCTGACCTTGATCTTACAGTTGATAAGTTTAGTGATGTTGCAGGGAACTGGGATTTAGCTAAGCTTTTGTATTGGTTACTCGTGGATGCAGTTCATTGGATCACGGCTATCCTTAATCCAATGCCAGAAGTCGATGCTGACATCCTCTCATGGGCATTCACTCCAAATGGAATGTTCAGTTGCTCCTCAACTCTGACTGGTCTATTTTTTCCGCAGCAAGGGGTGCACGAGGATCACTGGCGTTTGTTCTGGTCTCTGCGCATACCTGAGAGTGCTAAACTCTTCTTATGGAGGGTCTTACATCAGCCTATTTCGACTAGCAGTGAGAGGTTCAGACGAGCAGTTTCGGCCGCATCCGCATGTCATTGGTGCTCTCATCTCGAAACCATTATTCATGTCCTAAGGGATTGTTGAGGAACGAGGGAGACATGGCTCAAGCTCTACAGAAAGTCGCCAAATTTTTTCTTCCAAGAACCCTCTAGTTCGGTATGGTTAATCAAATGTATTTATTATCCTAATCTATTTTCTAACTGGCAGGCTCTATTTGCATTAGTGCCTGTTTGCAAGTTCTTCTCAAAAGCAGCTTTTGGCTTTTCAATCGCAGAAGTCCCTGTTACACTGTTTGCGATTTTGACTTTTGGCAGTGGAAAAGCTCCCAAAAGCCCAAAAGCCAAAAGCTACCTTGGAGTAGCTTCTGTGTGGCTTAAAGCGGTGGTAATTTTGTAAATATTTAAAAATCTATTTTTAAGATAATTTTGTATATATACAAATCGATAATATCAAAATACCCAAAAATTTCCCCGTATTATATTCATTTTGTCATACAATTTTTTTAAACTTTTGTCACAGTAAAGTCTCAACTGCAAACACTTTATAACTTCCTCATAAAAGTAGTTTTTTTCAAAAAGACCCATCAAAAGCCAAAAGCAGCTTTTCAGTAGAACTTGCAAACAGGACCTTAGTATAAGTGCTTATCCGCAATCCACATACACCAACTCAAATAATCCAAAAGAAATAAATTAACCAAATTAATTTATACTTCAAGCCACGACCATTCTGGCCACCCACTGATGGAACGAATATACGTTACGCAAATACGCAAATGTACGCAGTCGTACAAGTAATAAAATCTTGGCAAGCAAGGGTCATCTCCACAAGGAGTAGTTCTAAACACGCAAAGTCTACAATTAAATTCCAGAGTAACCAAACAACAAGGTTTATAACTAAACTAATAACATAATGTAATTAAACTAATCTATCACCAATCTAGCAAGAACCTAATTGCATGAATTAAATGGATATTGAATTACACCCTGGAGAGAGATCAGCTCAAGGCAAGGTGTATTGTCCCGCTATGCAAACATAATAACTTATCCATATACATGCTTAGTTTGTTCAAACATACCACAGGGCTCAAGTGTAGCTACTGCTCACGGGCAAAACCTCAAAGAGGTAACCTTGAATTCATAAGATTAACTACCCCTTAATGTGGCATCTGGGGCCCGAGAGTAATCTCTTGGGTGAAGATATGATTGTATTTAGAGTCTAACCAAGCCCTCGTGATCGAGTTACCGAGGCAAGATTTCTTAGATAAATGAGAAACATGAACAATCTAGCCTAAATTAAGGTAAACACACATGCAAACGGAAGGTAGTCACTTTAGCTCACCGCGTCACCCAATGAATCAAGCTTTGAACATCCATCGGTGCAAACATTAACAAAGGAGACTAAACATGTAAGGAATATGATCAATCAAATCCAAGCTAGTCTATGTACTCATACT
>JAOYMZ010092431.1:0-26204 GCA_025802335.1 Pinguicula primuliflora | reverse complement strand
GTAAGGTAGCTTCCTCATAATCTCATCAGTGAGCTCCACTTGCTTCCAAGGCTCTCTTTTCTTGGCTCTAGCCTCTTGCTTAATTTTTCTGTTTTGTTCAATCCTGTCTTCTTCCTCTTTTGCTTTCTGTGGAATCACAACAGCTGGTGACATAGCTGGTTCCTCATAATCCCTTCCATACCTTAGAGTGATGGCCTTGCAGCTCTCATTAGGATTATTTTCAGTGAAGCTCGACAGTTTTCTAGATTGTCTCTCTTGAAGCTGAGCAGCTATCTGCCCTGTAGCATTCTCCAAACTCTTGAGTGAGTTGTTGGTATTTTGGAGATGAATCTGTTGGTTCTGGAACTGAGATTGAATTGAGTTTGTTGATTTTGAAACTGGCCCTCAACAGACTTCATGAACCTGGCCAAAATATCAGCAGTTTTCTGATATGAATCCTTCAAGGAGTGCATTCTATCATCTTCAGATTTGGAAGGTCCAGCGTTTGCTCCAGATTGCTGATAATATTGAGTTGCAGGTTGCTTCAGCAAATGAGCATTCAGAGCTCCATTGGGATTACTCCAACTCAAGCCTGGTGCATCATTTCTCCTGAAATTCTGATGTTGGTACCCTCCTTGGTGACTAAGCCTCTGCTGGTTTTGAATGTAATTCAATTGCTCCATTTCAGACATTGGAGTGTTACAACACTGTCAATTTTGATGTTGCCCTCCACACTCATTGCAGCTAGTTGCTTGAACTGCATAAACTGCAGACTGTCCTTGCTGCTTCTGTCCAGGCATCAGACTCTCAAGCTTGGATCCAATCTCCTTCACAGCAGAAGCTAAGGCTTCAATCTGATGCAAGTCTTGATGAATAGGTGCAGCTTTGCCTGCCAAATGATCCACTGGCCATTTGTAGCAGTTCTGAGATAGTGTCTCCAATAGAGAATAAGCTCGATTGTAAGATTTCTGCATAAAGGTGTCATTTGCTGCAGAATCTACATCCCTTCTTGTGTCATGATCAAGCCTAAAGTAAAAGGATTGAACCTGCCTCCAGTGTTGCAAACCATGGTTTGGACAGCTTCTTAAGAGATTCTTGTACCTCTCCCATACCTCATATATGTTCTCATGACTCCTTTTCTTGAAAGTTTGTATCTCAGTGAGCACTCTTGCAGTCCTTGAAGGTGGAAAGAAGTGTGAGAGGAACACTTTCCGAAAGTCTTCCCAGCTTCGGATAGAGTCAGGTGGAAGACTGTACAACCAATCTTTGGCTTTGGCTTTTAAAGAGAATGGGAATAGTCTGAGCCTCAAAGCCTCTTGGTCCATCTCGTTGATCTTGATGGTATCGCAGATTTCCAGAAAAGCATCAATGTGTGAGTAAGGGTTGTTGTTTTCAGATCCTCCAAACATGGAGTGGCTTTGCATGAATTGTATGGTAGTTGGCTTGAGTTCAAAACTATGTGCTCTTATCACTGACCTTCTGATAGGGGGTCCAGAATTCCTGCAGTGGGCATGGCAAATGCCTCAATAGGCAAATCATCAACGTGTGGGATCAGGTCTCGGTCTATATCATCCATCTGTGCAATCAAATTCACTTCAGGTTCAGCTTCAGTTTCTGGTGCACCACCTGCAAATCCTTGATTTCTTCTCGGTAATCTCTGCTCTCACAATTGTAATTGCTTCTCACGCTCAATAGCAGCAAATGGTGCTTTGATCATATGCTTCCTGCAACCACAGAAGTGCAGAATATCAGTAACTAAAAGTAAAAACAGAATATGTAACTAAAGGAAAAACAATATAGTCCACTAAAATAAAATTGCATTCAATAGCATTGCCCTCCCCGGCAACGGCGCCAAAAACTTGGTCAGTAAATTCATGGAATCATGCAAGTGCACATGGTCAAGTCATAATACAATGCATAAGCAAGGGTCAGATGTCAGAAACGAGGTGTATTTCACACAATCTAAAATTAGCAACTATCAAAGTGACTCACAATCTTCAGGCGTGCATAACTTTTAAACTACTTAACTAAACTGAGTAAACTAAAATTATCTAAGTAGCCAAGGAAGTGTAGTTCAATTGTTCATAAGACAAACAAACCAAAATTGCAACACAACAGGATATAAAAATTCAAGAGTGGAGATAACTCAGGGCTTCAGTTATATGCTTCACCTAAACTTTGTTTTTAATTTTTAAATCCATTCTATCTAGCCTTCTAATCATTTTTAAACCCTCAGAACCCATCATAATCCATCATATTTTACCAGGTATGGATTATTTCATCCAACTTAGAGGCAAGTTAGGGGTAATACCCCAAGGACGGCCCATTGGAGAACTTCTATGGTCTTGTTCCTATGTGTGGTATCACGAGTTGGGGGTAATACCCCCAGGACGGCAACAAGTAACATGATCTTGTAGAATCCTTATACCTATGTTGCAGTAGTGTGCAAGAATCACCTATATGTGTTCAAATAATCCGGCCGAAAACATTCAAACATAGAAAGCATAACATGAAACTGTTTAAATTGAGAGAAACTAAATAAAACATCATTAAAAACGATCAAATATTGCTTAGGCTCGGCTAAACTGAATCCCAAGTTTATAAAGATTAGCTCATGCTCGAGGCATGAACCACAATAAGCTCAAAAATATAGCAGCAACGAGAATCCATCAGCACGACAGTTGAAATCAGCAACAAAGATCAGCTTTTGCCCTTCTGGTATTTTTGCTCTTCTTCTTGCCTACCAGGCTGTATCTCCCAATGGTGGCTGAATGAGAATTGTTACTCACGTCTAGGGTTGTGTCTGTGCCAAATCTCAGCTCTACCCTCCAAGCCAAACACAAGATGTGCATTTTTGATGAGGGCAGAACAGTACTTGCTACTAAAGTTCTATATGTCTTCACATTTGGTCCCCAAAATGAGTATGGACGGGTTCAGGTGCTCCAGCAGTCAACATGAGATATGATCCTGAGCTCGTGGGCTAACTCCTGGCAATAGTTCAGATTCATCCATGTGCCCAAGTGAGAGATATGCAGCCATCTTGAGGATAGGACTGTCAATAACCAGCAACTTGACTGGTTCTGATAATATGTGTATAAGTCCCTACAAATGCCATTTTTAGGTCTTGGTCCCTTCTTCAATATTGTATCTAAGGACGCAAAGAATATCCCTGTGCAATGGCAGGACCTCTCTTGATCTGGTATGAGAGATATGCTTATTGAACGGTTGAGATAGCATTCCTCTCTCTCATTTCCTCTTTTGGTAAAACATCTTTTGAGAAGTTGCTAGTCCTTGCCTAGAATAGAGAATTGTGGTCCCCTCCTTGCTTTGGCTCCAAGTATGGTGTATGTATGTACCTAGCACGAGCTAAAATGTTGCAAAAACTCCTTCAACTTGATTTTGTACACCTTGGGAACACATTCCAACACTTGGACGAATTTCTTGTTCCTTTGCTCTTAAATTCTTTTTCCTGAACTAGCTTCTGCTAAATTGTCTCCAGAACTAAATTCCCTTATGATTTCTTGATTGTTTGGATGTATTGATCCTTGATCTCAGCCCAGATCCTGGCCATAGAAGCTCCCAAAAAAATTCAAGTCCAGATTGATCAATTTCAACTTCCATGTGCACAGTTTTGATCCAAAATGCATCAGTTTCTGCTGCCTTGTAAATTTATCCTGCAAGAATAATCATAGACACAATTGATCCAGTCTTTGATCTTAATTGAAGTGTTTAATGCACAAAATGATATGAAATGAGAATCAAATAAGGCCTAAATCACTATATGTATTTAGCCTATTATCCGCAGGGCTACATCCATGTGTTCTTTCTGGGGTTTCTGCATAAATTGGCTCACCACTCTAACTACATATGCAATGTCCGGTCTGGTGTGAGAAAGATAGATTAATTTCCCCACCAGGTGTTGATAGCATTCCCCGTCCACATTCTGAGTATCATCCATTACTTTGAGACCATGGTTAGGGGTCATGGGAGCATCAACCGGTCTACTCTCAAGCAATCCTGTCTCTGCCAGCAAGTCAAGTACATATTTTCTTTGGGAAATATGAATCCCAATCTTCGATCTCATCACTTCAATCCTGGTAACATATTTCAACTTTCCCAGATCCTTCATCTCAAATTCAACAAATAATCACTTCTTCAACTCACTGATTTCAGGCGCATCATCCCCAGTAATAATCATGTCATCAACGTAGATCAATAAACAAGTTATGTTCTCCCCCTTTCTTTTTATGAATAAGGTATGATCAGAATTACTTTCCTCATATCCATATCATCGCATGGCAATCGTAAAATGCCCAAACCACGCCCGAGGGGACTATTTCAATTCGCACAAAGACCTTTTTCAATTTGCACACCTCTCCTGCTTGAAAATCATGTGAGAACCCAAGTGGTCCATCCATATACACTTCTTCTTCAAGTTCTCCACATAAGAATGCATTTTTCACATCAAATTGATGTAAAGGCCAGTCCCTGTTGGCTGCAATAGAGAAAATAACTCTGATGGTGTCGATCTTGGCTACGAGTGAGAAAGTCTCGTAGCAGTCCACTCCATAAGTCTATGTGTAGCCTTTAGCTACTAGCCTTGCCAGCCTGCCTTTTAATCGTGATGACCCACTTGCATCCCGCTGGACGCTTACCAGGTGGTAATTGCCTATTCTCCCAAGTATGATTTTGTTTTAGAGCTTCCATCTCCGTGTCCATGGCTGTCTTCCATGCAGGTATAGACATTTCCTCAACATTCCTCGGTATCTCCTCACTATACAATGTTGTTACAAAAGTCTTGGCAGACTCAGATTCTCACCCCTGAATAGACTGGCCACAAGATATCTCTTTTCCCAGGTATACGGTCAAGTGAATAATTCCGAGCTGCAATACACCTGGTGCTCCTAGGAGGCAAAACTCGAATGAGCTACATAGTAGGCTGAATAATCTCACCAGGTACGTCTGAACATGACAAATCAATAATCTCGTCAGTACGTACCTCGATACTCGTAGAGGGAGTATCTGTTGATGGCACTGGACATGGGGGTTGTACTGTATCTATATTCGTAGGAGTCACTGCTCCAGGAATAACCATAGGTGGTAGTGAGATCCAATCTAGTGAGTCATCCAACCTCACCTCCCCCTGCGCACTAGATGTGATTGAACGATAGAAGAACTCGGATTCCACAAAATCACAATGGAGGGTAGTAAAACTCGTTTAGATACCGGATCATAACACCGATACCCCTTTTGATTCACCCCATAGCCCACAAAGACACACTTAAGAGAACAAGAATCGAGTTTAGTACGGTGAACTTTGGGAATATTGACAAATACCGAATACCCAAACACCCGAGGTAAGATGGTAAGATATGATGACAGTTTAGTGTGAGAGGATAGGACTTGAAATGGTGTTTGGAGTTTGAGAATTTTTGTGGGGAGACATTTGACTAAATATGTGGTAGTTGCAATAGCTTTAGGCCAGAAGTATCCTGGGACAGCAGAATCGAACATAAGCGCCCTTGTGATCTCCAAAAGACTTCGGTTTTTCCTTTCTACCACACCGTTTTGTTCCGAGGTATAGGGACAAGTAGTCTAATGAGCTAGACCCTTTTCAGAGAAAAATGCGACAACAAGTGGTTTACAAATTCTCCCCCGTTATCAGTTCTGAAAATTTTAAATCCGCACCCAAATTGAGTAGAGATCATGCGGTGAAACTGAAGAAACTTCTCAAACACTCCGATTTGTGTTTCAAGAATAAACCCAACACATACGAGTACAGTCATCAACAAATAAGAGGAAAAAACGAAATTCATTCCCTCCAATAACGAGGGTAGGTCCCCAAACATCAACATGAACTAGTTCAAATGGAGTTTCAGAATGAGACATTCTAGGAGAAAACAAAGTACGATGAGTTTTTTCATGTGCAAATGAATCGCACAAAATAGGAAAACACGAAAGTCCAGGAAATAATTTTTTGAGATAACCATCAGATTGATGACCTAGACGACGATGCCACAACCATCCCTTCTGACTCGAGGACACTGCCAAGGTCCTGCCTCTAGAATTCACCTCATCCACATAGTACAATCCATCACGTTCAGTACCACGACCAATAATCTCATTCGTCCGGATATCCTACAACACAAAAAAAGATGGATACATCAGGACCATACAATTAAGTTCATTTGTGACATGGCTAATGCATAATAGCTTATGAGATAATGAGGACACAAGCAGACAATTGGATAATTTCAATGTCACAGTTATCTCAATCGGCCTAGCCTTAGTGACTGGCAATAATTCTCCATTCGCCGTTTGGATCATTTTCTTCTTGGGGACCTGCAAAGCACTAATATTTGAGGCATCATATGTAATAGTGTAAGTTGCTCCGCATTCAAAAATCCAATTTTGTGATTTTCGACCCGAGCTAAGTAATGCATACGAGTCTTCCTTGTCCAATCCCCCAAAACAATTATTAGGGAAATATTTCGGCCCACTATTAACAGAGTGGGCCCCTAAGTTTGTCGGCCATCCCGCCTAGAGTTAGGAACATGCTTGTGCTCATAAAATTGCGACCTAGCATCCTGTCCTGATCCACAATTCACATGAAGCCTGTTATATAATTCAGAAGGCCCAATTTTACCTGAAATCACATGAGTTTTTCTCGCCACATTGAGATGAGCACTCTTCACGTTGGGAAGCGGCCTCCTCTCTTCTATACATCAGGCTCTTCTCTGGGTTTTAGGAAAAGTTCTATTGCTGGCCGGAGTGGTGGTCATTGTCGGGCCCTCGCATGCCAACTCCGACTGCTGCAAAAGCCTCTGCATCGTGCTCTTCATCTAGACCCTCACCCTTGACAGCCGACCCTCTTTGTGGCCAGTTGTCGTGCTAGTGACCGACCTATCTTCGTCGATGTCCCCATCAATTTCCAGTACCAGCACGGTAGCAGTCACGTTGTAGGTGTCCCTGGATACCACAATTGTCACAATAGCGAGTCTCTAGATAGAAGTATGAGTTTAGTCCGGAATTGGACGGTTCTGACTGGTCGTAAAGTGGTGCGCCTCTAGGGATGGTGGCTGGCGGGCGACGGAGGGGTTACTGTTGCTACGTTGGATCTGTTCCTGGATGGGTACCGTATGCTCCTGACCTGTAGTTGGTTCCGCCAACCTCATGGATTTGCCCATTTCCAGTGTTGGGTCTTGGTTCTTGGGTTGGCCTATTTCCACCTAACCCGACTCTAGCATCCATCTTTTGAAGGGTCAGACCCGACCCGAGGCCTGATTCGGAACCTGAATTCGGCCTAGTTTTCTGTCCAGGCCTGAGGATATGTTGCCTGGACGCCTCCTGTCAGATGATTCCATAGGCCTCGTCCATGTTTGGTAGCTTTTGTTCACGTAGAATGTCACGTACAATAGCATCAGATACATCATCTAGACCTCCAAGAAATTTGAAAAGTCGATGCTCCTCTTGTAAGGCATTGAATCGCAGTATGTCATTAGATCTATCATGGGATTTGGATGTCTTCGGTCCACTTCCATCTACAAGTTCTTACTCAGGCTGTAATATTCTTCGATTGGCATTTCACCTTGTTTCAGACTATCAGCCTTTGTGGTAAGAGCATAGATCTGTAAGTTGTCTTCATCAGATTGATATGTCTTCGCTAGTCCCTTCCATAAGTCTTTCGCTGTTGAAAGGTTCAAATATTGTGTCATATGCTTCAATCGGTGTTTTTTGTAATCCATTCATATACTTGCAAGTCCTTTTCCCACTACGATTGGTACCTGGGATCTCCTTCTCTTGGTGGTGGGGGCTCCTCTGTGATGTGGTTGATTCGCCCCCTGCCGCCAATCGCCATTTTCATACACCTCTTCCATACCGTGTAGTTCTGATTATCAAATTGTGTTAACTACATCAGTTTTGTAGCGATTGCTAGATTGCCACTCGTTTGTGATCAGTTGATCATCCTTCTTTTCCATGAGTGACTTCAATTACTCACCCAGAATCCGGGCTGCCTCTGCGAGAGTAGCCGCTTCTGCTATCATCCCACATACTTGTAAATGACGAAAAAATTGGGGATCAATTCCTCAGCTCTGATACCTTAATAGAACATAATATAGGAGAAACACTTTCTCTTGATTTTTCTTACGCTCCTTTCATGTTCATTACATGAATATATGTACAAAACTCCTCAGAAATAAATAATAAATCCTACCAATAAAAGTCTTTGCAGTCTCTTAAATTAAGGGATTGCATGACTTCTTTTCTATTCTACCATGACTTCTTTGTGATGCTAGGGTAGATGCATTAATGTCAAACATCAATATTTTACACGTGATATTATTCTAACATATGTTGCTACATCATACAAGTAGATTGGGGTACTGCAAATATATACTGAAGCTAGAGGCAGATAATTACCGAGTCAAGCCTGTAGCATGTTATCGCCAAGACAACAGAGATATTTACATGGAAGTTAATACAAGGCCGAATCCCCATAATGGACAACTTGAGAAACCGTGGAATATTGGTGAACGTTTCAATGGCAAGATGCATATGATGCGGCCATTGAAATTTGGACAGCAATATATAGCTGGCTAGGGATCCCACTTATCTTATACACAAACATCATAGTCCATTACATCAACTTCCTTCATGGCCGTAGGAACGTAAGATGGAGACAAGTTTGCCAAGTCGTCTGGCAAGCTACCGTACGGCTTATGTGGAAGGACAACAAAAATGTGTGGTTTAATAATGAAAGACTTGAGGATCAAGTGGAAACCACCAAAATCATGGCCTGGTATGTAGGGGCACGTTTGGTATCCAGGTTAGGCCTGGATTGCTGGGGGGTTTCGGGGTAATCCCTGTCAACCACCTGTTTGGTGGCCAATTTTTTTAAAATCATCTGCCCGTCCGGGCAGGGACAACATCAGGTTTACTGGCCATTTTCTATCCCTCCTGAAAGAAGGGTTAAAGTAGTCCCTCGTTTATCCGAAACGTCAAATTACATAACTCACCCTCCTCTTGCTTTCTCGGCCAATTTTCTTCCCGTCTTCTTCAGAACAGAATCGTTCATCTTGCATCTTGCTAAAAAAAAAAGAATCGTTCATCTTGCTTCCCAACAGCTCAATATATGGGGTTTCTTGAAATCGACGACCTAGGGTTCATCGTCGCCGGCGACAGGAAAAATCCACGGCCTAGGGTTCTTCTTTCAACCCACGATCTGTCTCGGAATTTAGCAGGTAAGAAGAGATTCGTTTTTGTTTCTTGATTTTTGCGTGATTCGTTTTTGTTTCTTGGATTCTTTCTGGGGAATTGCCTTGATTCGTCTTCTGTAACAAGCGTTTCTTTTTTGGCTTGCTATGTTGGTAAAAACTTTGAAAAAAATTTTTACGCTCCGGTAGTTGGATTGTTTGGGGAATTGACTGAACATGGGGAATTGACTGAACATGGGCTGAGTATCTTTTATCCATCTCAAGAGTTCTCATTTCATGCTTCACATTTTTCCCTATTAATTCCATTCTTCTTTTGTGTAAACTGGGCTGTTGCACCAATTAATTTCATATGGAAAGAGTTAAAAGAGGTACTATGGATTATGGTTATTAATTCCATTCTTCTTTTGTCCCACTTAAAGATTGAGAAAATGCGGTTCAAAAATGTATTGTGAATTCTTTATGTTGATTTCTGAAGCTTAAATGAGGGATGGGATGAAAGACTTTGTTTTTCTCATTAACTCTGTGGTAAAGTAACACAGAGTTTGATTTCGTATCAGGAACTGTGTTTGTGAAGATGGATAGCTGTTTTTGGCGAATGCAATAGTTGATTCTAAAAGGGTACTATTATTGCCTTTAGCTATTCAAACTTCAAAGGGATATGGCTACTGAGTTTTTGTTAGGACATTTACTTGTCTTGACAGGATTCCATTTAAGGGAGAACATGAATATTTGTTCTAATACAACTTGATATGGTTCATGGAAAGGTTCATAAAAGATGAGTGGCATATTTGATTCCTGAATAAAATATGATGCACTAGTACCAAAGATGCACGATTTTCTTCTTATTATTATTTAGGGAAGAATTTCTTAACAAACTTAAATCCTAGGTCTAGGTCATCCGCTTTGGTTGAAATGAGAAATGCTAAAGAAGTTTTAGTTTTGCGGAGATAAATTCATTGATCAGTCATAGTGTATATATAATCCGAGCTTTAGAGTATACAAGGTAATGAACTAATTCATACAACTTGCTTGATCCATGTCTGATTGATGATATGAATGAACTAATTCATACAACTTGCTTGTTAGATGTATTATATGCATGAATATGAAGTTTGAACTGATCCTATATAAGAGGTTACTACTTATTTCATATCACGTTAGTAATATTTTCATACAGACAGAGACAATCCATGGGGATCCCCTGAAAACCCATTCTATGCTTCCCCGTGTGAAGTTTGTACAGTAGAAACGTATGGTTATATTTCAGACAAGATGCCAGAAAGTTTTCATCTTTCTTCTTATGCTGCCAAGTTCACCGCACACTATGCAGTGTCAGCACTGCGGGATTGGTGAGGTTTGTGCACAGGTGTTCAACACCTTTGCGCGCGTCCACTAACCAATCAATTCCGCAGTACCACGAGGACACTGCACAGTCTTCGTAGTCCCCTCTTCCTTCTACCCAACCCACATCAGATCTTCATTATTATTTTTCTCCATCGTGTTGAGTAGGCCAGAAGTAAAACCTCCTAGTAAATGAGTTGGTGACCACACAAACTTCAATGTGTTGTCAGACGAAACATGTCAAAATATCTCACCAGGTGGACCAAATTTTGTGGAATTTTGGGAACTCACCATACTGACAGTGGAAAACAGTCTCCAAACTTGATGAATTCCATTTCCATCCCTAGCACACTTTTACTCTGTCTCATCCTCTTGAAACATAGCATCATGGACTGGACCCCTCTCCAAAACAATGATTCTCTTCTTTGTATATACTTCTCTTTCAGGAAATAAATACACGTAACATATATATGCAGTGCAAACTGCAAAGCTCCCTGTAACATAAGAAGCAAGCAGAGATGGGTTCAAACAGGAACTCATCCTATTTTCACTGTGACTTCTTTTCCAGGAAGGAGAAGAAGAGTTAATACCAACTTGAAATCAAGATTGGAATTTATTACAAAATGACTTTAGGTTGTGTATGTATTCAACCTAGTATTAAATACACCATTTCGTTTTGCATGAGGATAACTGGGTAAGGAAGGAGGAGTGGCATTAAATTGATTCATGATTGCCACCGGCATAATGGTGAAGTACTGAAAATAAGTCTGCCTCAGATCTAAAAACTAGAGCTTAACCTAGAGGTGAGTGATTAATATTCTTAAAACGTGTAACATGTGCTATAAAATATAATTTTTCCGAAAATAAATAAATAAATAAAAACTTACTTACCAAAAAAAATTATGATTATCAAGACTAGAAACATCACTCTAAATGATTATGATACAGATAGAATTTGAAACTGTATGAATATGAAAATTTTCCACATAATGGTAGCAATAAATTAAGGAACAGTTTTAACATCAATCTTCACATCCATGTTTAATTTGGGACACACGGATGGGATGCATATATACAGAAGACCAAAAATACAATGATTTATCCGAGTTCTAGTAACTTTGTCATCGAAATTTTCAAAGGGCTATTTAATCAAAAGAAATAAGTGCAATGAAATTTTGGTTGATGAGTTGTCGTTACTCCATCAAATCACGTGGCTTTTATTTTTATATGCATATGATTTATATCAATGCAGTCGATTTCGACACTGGATATTAGAAGTAGCCGGAATTAGAATGGATGATGTTGGCTTTGCTTTAAAAAAAAAAGGATGATGTTGAACATCATCTATTGTTGTCTAACTTAAGACCTCAGAAAATTTTACATACTTCATTCTCTCTATATATCCACACATATTCGGTATGGTCCACTAACCTACCATTCTCCTTGAAACACTTCACCCATTCTACGCATGGCAGATAATGTCTCCACATGGACTATAAGACCACGTGGAAACTGCAGGCAATAAATGCACGTATGCTTTTCAACAGCCCAATAGTACTTACCCAAAAAAACAGCCCAACAATAGTACATATAACACGAATTCGTGATGTTGATATGTGTGGGAGTGAAGATATAATTCGTTGCTCATGTGCATAAAAATGATGAATAATGCTACTTGTACCCTCTTTTTGGATCCTATTTTTAAACACCATGATGTGTCAAACATCACAATCACTCAATAAAAATAATCAAACATAAAAAGTGTGGTTGTAATGCTTGCCACATCATGGTGTTTAAAAATGGGATCCCAAAAAAAGGTACATGTAGCATTACTCAAAAATGATATGGGCAACAAACCAGAGAAGTAAAAAAACTTACTCCTATAAACGTCGGTATTCTTGCTCAACAACTCTCTTTTTCACTCGAATCACCAGGAGTAATGCTACATATATCCTCAATTTTGACACACTTTATAAACTCCCTTATATGGCACCCATCACAACCACACACACAACTACACTCATTTTTTAATATGTGGTTGTAATTGTTGCCGTATAAGAGGGTTTATGAAAATGTGTCAAAATTGAAGGTACAAGTAACATTATTCCCGGTATGAGAGTGGCATATAATGTTGGTGATATATGTAATCTTTGGTGGATAAACACAGTGAGAATGAGAGAAGAATTGTATGGTAGAATGTTTGTGCTAAGCTGCAAAGTGTAGCTTCCTTATTGATGAAATAGAAGGAAGGATTTGGCTATATATAGCCTACAAAGCAACGTGCAATAACCAACTAGCAAACTAATAGCCACTAAGTGAAGACTCAGTCTTCTTTATTGAAAGCAGTAACTGAATTGATCGTGCAGGCTCACTATCTGGTCTTCTGGTGAGACTCCAACCATCTTCCGGGAATGTAGTGGGACTTGGTCAGCAGAGGAGTGTTCTGTTGCTAACATTAGTCTCTCCTAATGTAGGATTCTTGCAAATCCCAAGTGCTGCTCGCAGCTTGACAAAGGTGTCCAGTTTCAGGGGTTTTGTCATTATGTCCGCAAGTTGTTCTTGAGTAGAGCAATGAACCATTTCAACAGTTCCATCTTTGATTAGTTCTCGAAGAAAATGATACCTGACGTCAATGTGCTTCGATCTACCATGCATGACAGGATTCTTGGCGAGTTTAATAGCAGAGCTGTTATCACAGTGCAAGATGGTAGGGTGCTATTGTGGTTGCTGCAGATTTTCCATAATTCTTCGCAGCCAAGCAGCTTGACAGGCACAGCCAGCAGTAGCAATGAACTCTGATTCTGTTGTGGACAGGGAGACGACAGGCTGCTTCTTAGAGGACCAAGAGATAGCTGCAGACCTGAGCATAAAAACATATCCTGAAGTGCTTTTGCGTTCATCGATATCACCTGCATAATCACTGTCAAAGTAGCTTGACAGTTCTGTTCTTTGACCAGACTTGCAGAGGATTCCAAGTGCAGATGTTCCTTGAAGATAGCGTAATATCCGTTTGGCTGCCATGAGATGAGTCTCTGTTGGACACTCCATAAATCGGCTGACAAGGCTAACAACAAACACAACGTCAGGTCTTGTTGCTGTAATGTACATAAGACTTCCAATAACCTGCTTGTAGAAGGTGTTATTGACTTGCTGACCTTGATCATTCTTACTCAGCTTCGTACAAGGAACTATAGGACATTGCACATAATTGCAGTCCTGCATTTGGAACCGTCTCAAGACCTCTTGAATATATTTGGACTGATTCACAAAGATTCCAGATTCATTCTGAGATACTTCCAGGCCAAGAAAGTAGTGCATTTTTCCAAGATCAGTCATTGAAAACTCTCTCATCATAGAACCTTTAAAATCACACATCATGGATTCGCAATTTCCTGTATATATGAGATCATCAACATACAAGCAGACCAAGAGTAACGCACCTTCCATGACTTTAATGAAGAGTGTGTGTTCTGGCACTTCTCAAAGTTCTCTTTCTGAAAGTAAGCATCAATGCGACTGTACCAGGCTCTGGGAGCCTGTTTTAAGCCGTACAAGGCCTTCTTTAAATGGTAAACTTTGTGTTCCTGATTCAAGATTTCATATCCTGGTGGTTGAGTCACATAAACTTCCTCATTGAGTTCTCCGTGCAGGAAAGCTGATTTCACGTCCAGCTGAAATATGGTCCAGAGTTTTGAGGCAGCAAGCGAGATAACCAGCCTGATGGTATCTAGACGTGCTACTGGAGCAAATACTTCAGTATAATCAACTCCAAATTCCTGTGCATACCCTTTTGCCACGAGCCTTGCCTTGTGTTTATCTATGTCACCTTTCTTGTTCAATTTTGTTTTTAATATTCATTTCACACCTACACTTTTTGCTCCTGCAGGTAATTCAGTAAGTTCCCAGGTTCCATTTTCTATAATAGCATCCATTTTGGCATCCATAGCAGCTTTCCAAGTATTTCTTTTTACTGCTTCATTGAAGGATACAGGATCTCCTTCTACAAAGAAAGCGGTATGATCGTGTGCTTCATCATCTGACAGGCCTTCTCCGCTCACATAGTCTTTCATCCATCCTGGAGGTCTTTTGGTTCGTTCCTGTGGAGGAAGAGATGCCAGCACAGTGTCTGACTCATGTGATGCTTCTTCACTCAAGTTGGAGGTGATTCCTTCGTCAACTGAAGGGTTGCTGTCAGCATTTGTTTCCTGGGATTTTGCTGGGACCGGGCTGCGATCTGTATCAGTTGGTGCCTGACTTGATTCTCCTCATTCCATGTCTGGTTCAATATTAAGATCAGCTGTTACAGAGGTGCTGCTGCTCCAGTCCCAGCTTCTGTTTTCTTCAAATTTGACATCTCGGCTCACCAGAATTTTCTGTGAAGATGGATCATACAGCCTATATGCCTTTGACTCATCACTGACTCCAAGATGAATACACTTGATGCTTCTATCACTCAGCTTAGTACGTTTACAGGAAGTAACATGTACATGAGAGAGACAGCCGAATACCTTGAAGTAAGAGACACATGGCTTGATGCCACTCCAAGCTTCTTCAGGGATCATGTCCTTGACTACCAGAGTTGGAGATCTGTTCAGAATGTAAACACTCCAATTTGCAGCTTCTGGCCAGAAGGTTTTGGGTATATTTTTCCCTGCAAGCATGGATCTTACCATGTTCATTATGGTTTGATTCTTCCTCTCTGCAATGCCATTCCGCTGAGGGGTGAATGCTGCTGTAAGTTGCCTTCGAATCCCTTGCTGTATGCAAAATTCAGTGAACTCAATGGAGGTGAAATCACCCCCACGATCAGTTCTGAGACATTTCAGTTGTGCACCCGTCTCCTTTTCAACTAAACTCTTGAAGTTTTTGAACACCGCAAATGCTGCTGATTTCTCAGTGAGGAAATAAGCCCATATTTTGCGACTGTAATAATCTATAAAGGTCAGAAGATATCGGTTCTTACTGTTAGATGCAGGAGATATGGGTCCACAGATGTCTGAGTGAACCAACTGCAAGATGCTGGATGCTCTCCATGTGCTTTCCTTCGGAATAGCATCTCGTTTCTATTTTTCAACCAAGTATACCTCGCACAGATTGGATTCAAATGTACAGTTTGGAATTCCCTTCACCATTCCTCGCTGCTGCAAGGTTTTCAAACCTCTGTGACTAAGGTGGCCATACCTCATATGCCAAAGGTGAGCTTCATCTTCCACCGAGGAGAAGCAGTTGTTGGCATTTCCTGACAGTAACCTGCTAGCTGGAAGTATGAACATTCTGTTAGGAGATATGTTGGTTTGCAGCAACAATCCTTTGTCTGGATGATAGATTCCAAACTTCCCATGCTGGATGAGGATAGCCAGTCCCTTTTCTTGGAGTTGCCCCACACTTAGGAGATTATTCTGCAAACCAGGTACTTAGAAAACATCCATGACAGTATGAGCAATACCATTAAACATCATGCGTATATTGCCTCTACCTTCAACCTTCATTCTGTAGTTGTTTTACACAAGTTGAGAACCTATCAAAAAAGTCTGTGAACATGCTTTTCTTACCACACATGTGGTTACTGCAGCCGGAGTCCAGGAACCACAGTTCTTCTGCTCCACATTTTTCTATCTCAGAATTTCGCTGATCGTGGGAGACCATTAGAAACATTTCATCATGTCCTGCTTCTGCATATTGGGCCTTTTCATCATAATTTCTCCGAGGACATTCAGACTGAAAATGTCCAAGTCTGTGGCAACCATAGCATTCTATGGTAGAGCGATCCATATGAAGATGCCCTCTTCCACGATTTCTTCCTCCTGAAGAACTATGTCCACGACCTCTTCCTCTCCAGGTTCCTTCATGTGAAACCATCAAGGCCTGTTCGTCAGCAATATGAGCATTCATCCTTTGCTCATGGACGAGTAAACTGCTCTGCAACATATCAATTGAATAACTGTCCAAGTCATTAGATTCTTCTATAGAGCAGACGACATAGTCGAATTTGGGTGTCATAGAGCGCAGAATTTTCTCTACGACCAGAACATCATCCAGTTTCTCACCATGGCTCCGCATTTTGTTTGCAGTAGTGATGGTCCTAGCAAAATATTCGTTCACCGTTTCTCCTTGCTTCATAGATAGAATTTCAAATTCCTTGCGCCATGCTTGTAGCTGAGCACGCTGCACCTTGGCTGTGCCTTGGAATTTCAACTTTAAAGAATCCCATATATCTTTTGAGGTATCTTTCTTGAGGATGGTTTCAAGTATCGTGCGATCAATAGCTTGAAAGAGGTAATTCTTGGCCTTTAGATCCTTCAGTTTGGCATCGCCAAACTGCTTCTGCTGAGCATCAGTGAGAGTAGTGCCTGCTGTGGGTGTGGGAATTCCATCTTCAATTAGGCCCCAATACTCCTTTGAACGCAAAAAGTTCTACATTAACATACACCAATGGTCGTAATGACCATCTAGGCGAGGAATAGCCGGTTGAACAAAATGATTCTCACTCATTTTGGTAGCGGTTTGTTCAGATGGATTTCCAGAGAAGGGAATGAGGCTCATGTGGAGTACTGAAAGCAGGGCTCCAATACCAGAATGTTGGTGATATATGTAATCTTTGGTGGATAAACACAATGAGAATGAGAAGAATTGTATAGTAGAATGCTTGTGCTAAATTGATTGAAAGCAGTAACTGAAAGCAGTAACTCAATTGATCGTGCAGGCTCACTATCTGATCTTCTGTTGAGACTCCAACCATCTCCCGGGAGTGTAGTGGGACTTGGTCAGCAGAGGAGTGTTCTGTTGCTAACATATAATTGAATAGGCATCAAGACAGGTGCTTTGAATTTACTGAACTTTACCACACTTGGTAATAGCCACCAGTTACAAGCTACCAAGCATTTCCTGTTCTCTGCTTAATATCATTCACTATACATTTATTCCACCAATATATATACAAACAAAAAGGTATTCACAACAGGACAAGGAAGAGTTTTGAAGAACCAAAAGATCGATGAAGCCAAAACATTATAATGTACATCCTCCAAAACATTCAGAGAGATCCAAATCCTGATCGATATGTATATGAAATGAATATATATTTTCCAAGTCTCTGAATCCTTTTGGGTTTTGGAATGCATTTCTTTTTTTTTTTCGGGTACAAGATGCAACGGATGAAAAAAACAACGGATGGCTAGACTAAGAGAAAAACAGATGGGAATACCTTGTCAAAAAAAATATCCTGCTCTTCACGTCTTCTAACATCTAGCTTCAACTGGTTGAAGCAAAAAAAAGTTTCCTTATCGACTCCTGCATTCCAAGTTCCAAGACCAAGTCATAGTAAATTACCGTTCAAGAACCATGCCATGTTTAAGACAAGAATGTGCACAATCGGTACGCATTCATCCCCATTTCACTTCACAGGATTCGGATTCGAACCAAACGAAAAGCAACCATCATCTACGCCGTGTCCGCGAGTTCCGTCCATAGCAGGCTGCCGATCATTCCTATGATCCTTCATGGGATCCACAATCGGCTGCAAAGACTTTCATTTCTTCTCAGGCTGCCATGCATGCAAAGTGTCATGTCCTGGTCACAAGTCGTAAATCCATCCATAAATTCACACCTCCAGTTACTTCTAAACAAACAGTAGCTCTCACAGCATTTATCTAGCATCCGGTAATCAGAAAATCAAAGAAGGTAATCCATGGAACTAACCCGCAGGTTGTTTCTGCTCGCCAGGCTTCACCTGAACAGCTGCTGGAACTGGGTGGAGATAGGAGAAGCCAGCAGGCAAAACGGTTCCAGCAGATTGAGCAGTAAACTGAGATGCATTCATCATGCCATGGGATGGTAATCCTGCACCTTTCAAATTGCCAGTGGCCGCAGCTATTGCCTTAGCTGGATCACTCGTGCTCGTACCAGCAAGAGTAACAGGAGGGCTCAAAGTTAGCATCCCAGTTGACGACGTTGCAGGAGCATTTGGCGCCTGATGGTGTTGGTCAGGCCGTCTTCGATGCAAATAATATCCACCAGGGCCAGATGCAGCTGAACCCGTGGTCACGGTATGAGGAGGTTGGGTCTGCGCATATGGATTTGAGAAGAAGAGTTGAGCCTGTTGCATAGCTTTAGGTAGCTGCTGCTGCGACTGCTGATGTTGCAATTGAGCCTTTGCTGCACTACTGGCAGACGAAGAAGTTACATGGTGATTACCAAGAACTGACGCTGCCTTCTGGTTGGCGATTGATGGTGAGTTTTTCGGCTGTTGAGCTGCCAATGGAGCTTGGCCCATTTTGTTGTTTGCCGAAGCAGATGTAGCCATCCTTGGACTCCCACTAGCACCTTTGGAGATGGATGAGGTTGTGGGAGAGCCAACCATCATAGGGGAAGAAGGAGCTTGGTTGCTACTGGAAGGTGGCTGCCCCTGCGAATTTGATGATGCCTTCTGATTTCCACCAAAAGATATTTGAGTGTGGGGGGGTTGAGTAGCGCGCGGATGCTGCTGAGGAAGATTCTTTACTGCCGTGGCGGTTGTAGGGGCCAGAGAAGCCGGGGCATGAGATGTAGTTGTTCGGTTGGAACTTTTCCATTGAGGAGAATGAGTTGGACTGCCGGTGTTGCTCTGAACCAGATTCTGCGGAAAGCCAGATAGTGCACTCGGAAATTTGTTCGCCGCTGCAGAAGGCGAATTGAAGTGCTCAGAGTATATATTCCCATTACTAGTCACAGGCACCTTATTTCTAACTGATGTAGCTGACAACCTCTGCTGCTCATGTTGCTGCTGTTTGAGCTGCAGCATTTGATGTTGCTGCTGCCGTTGCTGCTCAAATTGAGCCTGCATATGAGAATTTTGAACATTTATAGCACCCATGGCCATAGGATTGCTTGTTGCAGGCTGTAAGCTGCGGATGGTACCAGTGACGGATAGAGATCGAGGTGAGCTCTCAATCACATTATTCGCTTGATTAGCAGGTCCATCAACCACCAAGTCGGACCTCGTAAAAGCAATGGATTGGCCTAGAGCTTTTCCACCTGACATTTTTCTTTCGTCACCTGCAGCGATGGAATCAACACCGCCCGATTTTGCATCCTCAGAAATGCGGGAATTGTTCTTTTTCTGTGCAACCTGAGCAGCAACAGCAGCCGCAGCCATCATCTGGATGTTCTGTCGAGTGGCTTCGGTGGAACTTTGAAACATGGCATGATTTTGAGCCATTGTAGCTACATCAATGGCGTTCGTTCCATTCATGCCACCGAAGGACACAGCAAACCCATGATGCGGCACCGACTCCATGCCAGTTTTCAATCCCTGCTGCTGTGATTGGTGGTGTGCTTTCTTCTCATTCTGGTTAGTGTTTGTACAGGCGGAACCAGCACTAGCCAAAACTGGTGGGGAAGTCATGAGGGAAAAATTTTGCGGGTGAATGGGGAATCCCAGATTCTGACCATATATATTCACTGAAGCTCGAGACCCCCTGCCGTCATTTGATGATAAGCTATCTTCACCACCCATTTCACTTTCATGATGCTGCCTTACTCGGGAAGACTGCGTATACTGGTTATGTGGCTGCTGCAACTGCTGAGAAGACTGAATTTTGCTGGAAGCGAAATTCTGCAAGCTTGCAATTCCAGAGCCACTGGCTGCACCAACAATATGTGTCCTCGGCTGCTGGATTTGCATATGTTTCTGGGACGACGAGGAACCATTAGAAGCAGCTGCATTTTGCTGAGCTTGCATTAACTGTGCCGCCTGCGCAGGTGGAGGCTGTGAGTGCTGAAGTTGTGATGGATGAATCAACTGTGACGAATAGAAAGAACCATTGAACAGAGGCATAGCCTGAGGAGGAGGACCCCGGTAACTGGGCGGTGCACCGACTGTAGGCATAGGGAACGGGTAAGCATTATTTGGCAAGATTGCCAGGTACTGGGATTCATTGGGAGCCATATTAGGATAGTTGAAGCTCATAGTAGCCGCAGCTACTGAAGCAGCGTTTGAAGCAGAAGAGCTCGAAGAGTTTGCCGAGGCATCTACGGTCGATGATTTCAGTGCCCCTGGTCGAGCACCCACGCCCGCGGCTTGCTGGTTCAGCGGGAAGATAAAAGCCGGGCCCTATTTTGACACACAAAAAAAGAGGCAAATGATCTCACCAAATATTCAGAGAAACAAAGCCACAACTGAATCACGAAGCATGACATAAGATCACCATTCACCATGACACATACCAGTAGATTACCAGCAGCAACAGGAGGCATCGCTTGTTGGAAGAGAATTTGCTGCTGCTTTCTCGGTGCAGAATCAGCAGAAGCAGAACCCGCAGCTTGACTAGTTTTGTCTTTTCCACCATTGTTCGTGATGGCAGCAACGCTCGGCCCTTTATCCACTGCATTGCTGACACTCCTGAGAGACACGTTTCCTTGCAGCTCCGCAGCAGGCAACGCATTAAGGTTGCACGTTTTAGAACCAAATAAAGAAGCTGCGTTCGGGGCTCCAGGCCAGAAGGGGCTCATTTTCATGAATTGCTGCAGGAAGTGTATGTTCCGAGCGATGTGGCAATGGGTAGCACAGCGTTTGGACCGGGGTTGGGAGAACAGTGGCTACATAAAGTGAAACGAGTAGAGCAATTAAGAGAAGATTGCAAAAGTTGATAAAAAGAAAGAGGACGATAATGGAAGTACAAGATGAATACTTTACCTGTAGATGAGTTGGTGCGACAGTGCTCCCATCCATGGACACCACTCCTTGCAAAGGTGCCATATATCTAAGGACAGCAACCAAACTAATAAAGGGAGGAAAAAGAGAGTGGATAGAGCATTTAAAGCAAATGAAGAACTAAAACATACCCCATAGGAGGAGGAAGTCCACCCGGCCAACTAGCCATAGACATTGGCAAAGGCAATGAGTTTGGTGAAGGACCTAAACAAAACCAAAGACGGTTCAAATCTAAAATATCCCCCCAACAACCTCAAAAAAAGAAGGGGAAAACGAAAAAGGAGAAAGAAAAACAGAGAGAGAGATAAGAGTAAAGTTCAGATGTGTCGAGCAAGACTTACCAGATTTTTCACCAAGTGGCTCTTCCCCGGTAGCCTTCACATGCATTTGCTGCGGTGGTTGCTTTTGGCTGGGCTGCTGCGATTTGTTCCGAACTGCAACTCCAACACCAATTTCTTTATCAGGCTTTTCTAGGTCGAGCTGTAGATTGATACTCCTCCCATTGTTCTCGGAATCTTCAGCAAACATTTTAACTTTCTCTTCTTCTGCAACAACGTTATCTAGTAGATCTCTCCCACTCTTATCGTTATCTTTATCTTTCGATGCCATAGCTGCCTTCAAGTTCTGCAAGATGAATTGACGGTCTGTAAAAGAAAATACCCATTATACAAAATTAAGACTTTCATAGAAACTGTGAACATACTGCATCCGCCGATAAAACGAGTTTTTGATTCACGTCCGCAGCCATCATTTCGACATGCACTGCTTCCCTTTCAGACGAAGATCTCGACTGTGGAGGTGGAGCCTGCCGAAAGAATCAAATTCAGGCTACAAAAACGTAGAACAAAGAAGAAGAAAAAAACACTAAAAGAGTTGTCGTTGTACTCACCATCAGATCTATTTCGAACTTTGCTTCTTTCTGAATTTCCTTCGACGAAGCCGACGAGCTCCTGGATTGCGCGGAAAGAGGAAAACAAGCACAATCAGGTTCGATGAACAAACCGAAGAAGAAATGACCGAAAACAAAAACGAAAAACCAAATCAAATCTCAGTCAAAGTAAAAACTCACGCTTTTATTGCAGAAGCTGTCGCTGTCGACTGGGCATCCTTATTAATGGTGTCATCCTCTCTCGTGGAAAGAGATTCTTTCTCCTTTGGCGAGCTAACTTCAACCATTGCAGAAAAATCTCTCTTATCCTTGAACTCTTCAACCAGGGACTTGTAATCAGACTCCATTTTCGTAGATTCTGCTGCTGGATCAGTTGGCTCAGAAATCGATACCTGTAAATTCACCAGATTGCCACCGCCGGCAAAACCAATGTCCACGGCAGATCCACCGATTTTCTCTAGAACAGGAGATGAAACTTCAATTTTCAAGGGATGATTCGAGTCGGGTTTTGAGGAAACCGGGTCGCAACGGCCGACATAGCTAGGAGTCTCCGGCACGTGCCTTGGCCTCTTCCTCTTCGGAGCTGGAGGAAGAAAGAAAAACGAAGATTTCAGCGAAAATTCTGCCGAAAAAAAAGAACCGAAACAGCATCTACCTCAAACGTACTCACCGACAACGGAAAGTGGAGTAGAATTGGGCCCTAAATGTGGATTGTTGACGGAGGTGGAATTTGAGATCGGCGACGAATTCCTTGACCTTGGGTCGCTGCTAGATCTGTTAGCATCTTTCGATTCCTCTTTCTTCGATGAAGGTCCCTGCGACTGAGTCATCAGACCGTACAACACTTCGGCGATTTCAATCTCCAACTCCTCAGGATTCGAAGAACTGGGCTTCGAAGAAACTTTTGGTGGTTTGAGCTTCGGACCGCCACTGTTCATACCGGGTTTCTGTAAATGGATAACCCCAGATTGAGAAACTGAGATGTAAATATTTTACCAAACAACTAAAGAAAATACACGGGATTCGAAGTCTCACGAGCTTCTTTCTCGTGGATGGATTAGAAGAAGATGGAGACTGCGGAGCCGCCGGTAAAGCAGTCGATGACGGAACAAGACTTTGTCTGGCCGGAGAACTCGACTCCGGCCGGAGAGCATGCTCTCCTCCGGAAACTCCACCGCCGCTGTTGTTATTGCTGCTGCTTGAAATCCAATCATGCGACCTCTTAGTAGAAGCTGCAAGAAATAGCAAATATCATAATCAACACAAATAGAGCAAGGTAACTAGGAAAAACAGAAGTATATTGCGGCTGATTTGTTCAGTACCGGTGCGAGCTTTACGAGGGACCGAAACACTAATCATTTCATCACCAGATTTCCACACCGGCGGCGCTTTGAAATTTTTTGATGAAGAACCAAGAGGAGGGTAACTTTTCCTATGCTGAAGATGTTGGTTGCTACTTACAATATTGGTTGTAGGATTAGTATTGTGTACTTGCTGACTGAAACTACTGCTATGGTTTTGGTGGTGATTAGTCAGGGAGCCGTGGTGGTGGTGGTGATGATTCTGAATGTAACCCACATCCGGTGTCCCCAACCTAAAGCCGCCGCCAGCGGTGGTCGATGCGCTTTCATCATCTTCTTCATCCTCTTCATCGTTCACGCTTTCCTCCGATGTTTCGTCTCCTAGGATGTCTTCTCTGTTGCTGGCTAACCTCTCGGCTCTTCTCCTCTTGCTCCTGCTTGACCTCTCTCTCAAATCTCTCTCTCTTTCTCTTCCCCGGTCTCTCTCCCTCTCCCGATCTCGATCTTTCTTAACTCTGTCCCTCAACCTTACAGATTCCTGCAACTCCAACCCCCCATCGTCATCTGCAAAACAAACAGAAAACAAAAATTAGAAAAGCTCAAAAATCTTTCAATAAGAGAATCCACATGAACGGTGGAGACAGAAATAGAACCAGATCTACAAAAAAAAGAAATCTTTATCTACCAGGAGAGTCTCTGAGACCGTTCGTTCTGTGTCTTCGTCTATTGAAGCCATTAGAGCCCACTATACTAGCTCGTCTGGCTTCTCGATTCCTGTCCATCACTGACTTCCTTACCTTCGGTAACCCGAATCCGTGCTTGACACTGATGAAGAAGAAATCCAATCGGATATCTCATCAGAAGTCGGTCACCGCATAATTCGCCGGTAAAATAGGAACGAAAATACAAAGAAAAAAACTCGCCGGAAAAATCAAGATTCAGTACAATCCGAGCGGATAAAACAACAACCTCTTTCGAAGATCTTTTCTGTAAATGAAATCCCTCCCTTCACCACACACTCTTCTCTGTTCCTCACCACTTTTCCCCTCTCCCTCTCTCTATCTCATTTTCAGCTCGTTGTGTTTCTCTCTCCGTCTTCTCTCTGCCCACCTCCTATAAATGAACCCTTTTTTTCTGCCATCTCAATCTCATCATCTCGGCTCTATTTCACATCTACTAAAGCCCTCGTGGAGAACTCAGATGCAATTGCTACGTCAAGCAAATCAATCGCATCCCTCCATTCACTCACGAATCGCACGGCCAAGACATACACTCCGCCAGCATGGCGGCATCCTCCACCGTTGATTATATCCGAAGATCAAACAAAAATTAGATTTTACCGGGACGTGTCCACTTCCCCCGATTCCATGTTTGGCATTATTTTTTCCTTGCTAAATGGATGGTTTCCATAATGCTTGGCTACGGGTTGAGTAAGATCATATGAAAAATGTCACATATCAGATTACAATAAATAGCAAAATTAATTTGGGTTATATAAATAAATTTCACTTACGTTATCTTCAATAAGAAATAAAATAATTATAAAAAATTCTATAATGGCGCAATTTTTTAGTTTAAATAATAGTAATAATAATGATGAATATAATAATAGTAAGGTAGTAACAATGATTTGATATTTGAGACGTAGCAAACGGGCGCTCGAGCCTCTACCGGGAGTAGCCGGTTGCGCCGGTGACTTTGGCCAAAGCAGCCTGCCGATCACATGGAAGCTATAGGTGACCGCAGAAAATACGCCCCCATAAGCTAAGGCCCGGGTCAAATTTCGCTAATTTGCCGGTTTGACATTACTATTATTAACTTTTTTTTCATTTAATACTATTTTTTTCCCACCAGAGAAAAACCCAGTGGTTTTTTTATAATAATTAAATAATACTTTAATCTGTTTTAAATAATATATTTCGAAAGGCGCAATAATTACGGACCTAATTGATGGGTTCCGTGGGACGGGCATATGGAGTATAGCATCTAGTTACTTTTTTGCAAGAAAAGACATCTACATCGGACGGTTGAGATTTTGTTGGCGGATGGTCGGGGAGATATCGACCGCCGGATGGCATAGATGACATGGAGGTCAGGAATTGGAATTAAAAAAATATCCTAGCAGGCAGATAGGTTTGGTGGGGGCGCGCGTGATGTTGGAGTGATCTTGACCGCTGGGTTGCATCCCGACCGACGGTGGAGATGGAGGGGATGAGAAGGGAGAGTAGGGAACGGGAGTCACGGCCGCGGAACTTCCGAGAAGGTGTGGGTCCTGCTGTGATTAATTTTTAAATTTAATTATTTCTATTATGATATTATTTTTTATTTTTTATTCTCGATGTCACGTTGAGTGTGGGGCCTGTGGTGGGTCCAATTTGTTTATCCATCCTTGTACGTGCTCCACCGCTTGATTGAAACTGGATCCGTCTCATTCAATCCGATCGCATCAGATAAAAATAGAGATAACAATTAATTATTTACCAAACGGGCAAATTGGTAGAAATAAATAAAATGCCAGATAACTTTATTCTTTGACACATTTTTGTACAGATGTTATAATTCTGATTATATAATATTTTCAGTTTTCACAATGACCATATATATATGTAAGGTATATATATAGGGTAGGGATCCAATGACATATAATTATACATGTTATTATACATTCATTTTTCATTCCGGCCATTAGGATTGTCCGTTGACAGAATTGGACACATCGTTAGAAAGCTTATGCATAGAATTGAATATATTCAAGTTTTGGTGATATTCCGACGACGTTATCACCGTTT
>JAOYMZ010092430.1:0-10547 GCA_025802335.1 Pinguicula primuliflora | reverse complement strand
TTCGAAATTGATTGCACCATTGGAAAGTTTATACATTGTAGATGAAAATTCCCATATTTTGGTCTAGTTTCCGACGACGAAGTCGTCGAAAATATCTAAAACCCTATTTAAGACTACTTAACTTAATGGGAAAATATAAAACTAAATTAAACGGTGATAAAATCGTCGGAATCGTGTCGGAATATGAGAATTTTCATCTACAATATATAAGCTTTCCAATGGTGCGATCAATTTCAAAAACGAATGGTGCTACGAAAAAATTGTCCACCCGAAAGGAAAACTGTCCACCCCAAATGGTCTATTCGAAGCATTCTGTATATATATAATATATATATATACATATTGGGTATTACCCGAACCATTGTTTGGGTACTTATACCCATCGGATTCAGGATTCGGGTTTTAGGTACCCGACACAGAGTTCAGTAGCTTTTTCTGAAATCCAAAGTTTTACGTTCAAGTATTGGTAATACATAGACCCAAAATCCATTTGTGCACCCCTAATTGAAATCAATATATATAATCATGAGATGATTTTGGAATCGTATACATTTTGATTTAGGTCATGAGAGCAATTCTGAGGTGCTTAGTGATATAAGTAAGTGGTTTGATTTCGTAATATGTCGATTCACATCAAGCCATTTTAACTGATTGATCTAATTTTAGTCATCCAATTGATCGATGAAAGCTCATATTAGAATTGAGCACCTCAACCACTTGTTTAGCACAATATCACTTTGCACTCAGGAATTCATCAAGTCCAGAATCCTAATTTTATATATTTAAATATAAAATATCGATTCAAGTTAAATCTTTCAACCGTTGAAATCAAAATATGTGAGTCATTTATTATTATTTTTAATATGTGACTTTTTTTAAGTAAGAATTTTATTGAGCTAAAAAATTATGTACAAATTGTGATTTCGCGAATTCTCGCACTTCGACTATATTAGAAACTACTCATCTACTTTGTTATTGTATCGATCTCTAAGCTCCATTTGCATTAATGTCCCCGGATGCTAGTCTGACATATCGATCCCACGTACTTGCGCTAAAAGCATTTTTTTCCGAACTTCTTCTAATAAATCGATCTCGGTATCCTGTTGACACGCTGAGAAGCTTCACTGTCATTTCTCTGTGGATTCAATTCACAGAACTCACTTATATCTTTCATTCTTGCCTTTACTCTATCCTCCAGCAATTCACCGTCAGCCACGTCCGCCATTACTTCAGTCTCTTGTATTACTTCTACCTCGAGACCTTGGGACTTCATCTTCAAATCCTGTGCAACCTCCTCCTCGGTCATAACCCCGATTCCTTCATTAATTCCCCCATCGGTACTCGGCTCAATTGATGGTACCACACTGGATTCATTCAATTAGAATTCCACTGCATTTAATGTTGTCTCCAATGCGCCTTGGGAATTAGTGGGAGGCATTGCATGAATGGAGCCGGAGACCGTTGGTATTTCGACCTCCTGCTCCAATGAAAGTATCGACTGCTCCGGCGTAGGTAGGTCACAATCCATATTTTCCGTTGCTATTGCAATATTTTCTCTTTATGTCTCATTCATCGCCATGCTTTCCGATGGATTTTCCGATGAATTCGGAGCAGGCCACTTAATGACTAGTTTTCATTGCCAAATCTTATTGTCTCTGTTCACTTGTCTTGTGCCTCCCCACGCAATATGCCCAGAGCTGGGTTGCTTCTCAACTTCCTTTTCCATAGCTACAATGAATGCTTCACTACCCGTCTCAATAATATTTTCCAAAAGAGGTCATTGACAGTTGTTAGTACCAATATTCGGCCAAACTGCATCTCTAGTTGTGCAGATGTTTTCTCATCAATATTCAAGAGCTCACTCGCCCTACTCAATATTTCTGCGACAAACTCATTACTCGAGCAGTGGAGCGGGGTACCATGGATGCTTATTCAAACAGGCTGCATCACCCTACCATTTGCAATCTTCCAAGGTCTGAGGTTGCACACACATAACTTAGCTATGACCTCCTTATCTCCCATAAGTCGTACCTTATCAGAACTTTGTTTTAACTTTATCAAAACTTCTCCACCCCCTAGTTTTACCACACTCCCTCCCTAATAGGAATGTTCGTCCAATACCTTTGTCATTGTAGCTATATCAAGAGTGGGTGATGGCGATCCCACTCAACAATTTTCTAGCCAAGCACATTGCTCTGGTCGGGGGACATATTTTATTGTCTCAATGTCTTCTTTTTGTGGTCCCTCAATCACATCTTGTCATATCAGATCTTGCTTTTGCAGGATGCCAAAATTGCCTCCATTTTGTGATGTTGTCTTTCGCACCCGTTTGCCCGGTCGACGAGCAAGGATTATGTGAAACTTATTCATCCCAACTCTCAAACCGTTGAGTTTGTCCACCAATTTTTCTAGCCATGTGTTTTTAAGGAATCTCGCAAAGCCAAATCTGCATTCTTGCATTACGAAATGCGTTGGAGCATGAATGTCAATTATTCTTCCATATATCCTAAAGAATGCTCCAATATATGATGTCAACCAAGTCAATGAAAAAATTACCACATATAGAGACACCAAGTTCGCTTACAAATTTGCATCATATGGTGGCAACTTGTACAGTTTACCATGTCGTCGAGAATTGTGTAAAGCGGAAAGGAGATAGGACTGATACATACTTTTGGGAGGACCTGTGGTGCCCAGGTTACAGGCTCTGTGACTTGTACCCAACCCTATACATTAGAGCATCAGACAAATACAACACCATTGCTCAGAAAAGGGTGGGAGAGAACTGGAATTGGAATTGGACTGACACCTTAAGTATGGCAGACGAAAATCACCTTCAGCAGTTAACTATGAATGTGGGAGACATAACACTGATCGATAATCAGGCTGACTACTGGAGGTGGAAATCAGACAATGGTGGAATATATACGGTAAAATCAACATACAATCAAAGGAGGACCATTTTGGGTAGGAAATCAACACAAAATAAACAGACCTCGGTTGTATGGAATGCCCACTCTCCACTTAAAGAGCCGCATTATCCTGGAGATTGCTCCTTGAACGCCTCCCGACAATGGACAATCTGTACACAAGAGGGGTGTTGGTTAATCTAGACGGCAAGCTGTGCAACATGGCAAACGAATCCGTAAATCACCTGTTCTTCCTCTGTTCAGAAACTTCGATTCTGTGGGATAAGCTGTACAGGTGGTTTGAATGCTCGCGGAGCCACCAAAAATTGGAACCATGGCTGAACTTCGTAGCGCATATGAATCTACTGTTGAGGAAGAAACAATCTGATCTGTGGATCACGGTCTGGGTGTCGGCCCTCTGGCAAATATGGACAGCAAGGAATAAATTGGTCTTCGAACAACAAGATTTTGATCAGGAGGTCATCCTACAAAGGATACAAACAAAGCTATGGGAAATCTTTCGCAATCAGGATATATTGCAGAACTACAAATATCAAGATTGGATTAGATTCCCGACTGTCTTCGTCGCTCTACAACTGCGATAAAAGGAAGGAAACGACAATGACAAGAGACAACCGAAGAAGAAGAAATGTGGAATGAGTGACGACACTGGTGTAATTTTGTTTACCAACTTTTATAAATAATGTTTTTTACATTTATATAATTGATAGTTTGCTTTGTTAAATAAAAAAAAAAGTTTACCATGTCGTCGCCGAGACAAAGATTCTAACTTGTCCACCTCATCAATGTGATTGATTCTGGATTAGTGATGATTCCCATTTCCGAAATGAATTTTAATTTTAACATTATTTCAATTTTTTTTGAAGACTTTTTCCGCGTTTTTTTGATCACTCCAAAGTCCAAACCCAAAGCCACGCGTCGCTTCAGCTTCGGTTTGGCTCCGAACCAAAATTAAATTCGACCGTTACCCGAGCCTAATTTCAAAAGCAAATGGTTCTGTTTATAATTAAATCCAGACTCCGCCGAGACAACAATCCGAAAAACAGAGATCTTGATGGTGTCCAAGATGGTGAAGAGAACCCCTACAAAATCCCTGAAAAAATGGAAAAATATCCCCAATCTTCACGGCCGACGGAGGAATTCTCCCGTCAAGAATGCCGCGGCGGCGGCCTCCGTTTTTGCTTCCATCAACATGTCCATCTACACTTGCCACCGCCGGCTCATCAAGATCTTCGCAAAATTAGTGTGCGTAACAACTCCCAAGAGAACTCCGAGCAGAAAGGGGTACCAAGTTCTTGGTAAAGTCTCCGCGATTCAGCCTGAAAACGACGTCCGGAGGTCTCTGTTCTGTGAAAAAATTCCTCTCCCTCCATCGCTTTCACCTGGAAAGAAGACCATAGTTCTTGATTTGGATGAGACTCTGGTGCACTCCACAGCGAATATTCGCCCGGAGAAGTATGATTTCGTCGTCCGGCCGGTGCTCGACGGTGAAAAGGTAAGTTTTTATGTGCTAAAGAGGCCGTTTTTGGATGAATTCTTGGATTTTTTGGGTGAGAAGTTTGAGATTGTGGTGTTCACTGCTGGGATTGAGTCGTATGCATCTCGTGTGCTTGATAAATTGGACCGGAGAAACCTGATATCCCATCGGCTTTACCGTGATTCCTGTAAGGAAGTTGATGGAAAGTTTGTCAAGGATCTATCTCGGATCGGGAGAGAGCTGGAGAGATTGATGATTGTGGATGATAATCCCAATTCATATCAGTTGCAACCTCGTAATGCCATCCCAATTAGACCATTCACTGATAATCCTGAAGACGATGAATTGAAGAAGCTCATTCCCTTTATTCAAGGATGCGAAAAGGCTGAAGATGTGAGGGAGGTAGTGAAGCTCTACCAATCTGTTCTGTAGCAGGTTTCAATCATATCTTGTCCAATCATTTATTGATTCTTCTACTGTTGATCCTATACAGAGTTGAAGAGAGTGTGTGTTCATTACTAGATGACAATGAACAACGAGTTATGAGGAAATGGATATCTCTAGATGTTTGTAAGACAAAAAAACATTTGTAGCTAATGCAAATAGAAATCATTAGCAATCTTAGACCCTTTTTTTGGATCTGGGCACACTACTGCGTGATTGTCGTGCCCAGGTGCTGGCCGGTAACCCACTTCACGAGAACATTGTACACTATGCGGAACTCACAGCATAGTCCCCTCTTCCCATTTTTTTTCACTAGCGAAAGATTGACCGTTGTCCATTGGATGAACTGATACAACCTCCATTAATCTCTAACCATACATCCTGAAAGACCTTGATGATGAGATCATGGTATTCATGGCTATTCAGTGTTAGATAGCAGGATAAGAGCTCTTCAAGCTCTTTGGGCCGGGTGATCCCTTCTTCCCGGATCATATCAACCATTGAATCCCTGAAATCCCCGTGAGGATCAGATGAGGTCTTCACCACAGCAAAGCTATCAAAAATGGTGTCACTGTATTCCATGGCTGTATCGTCTCTCCCCTTCTTCTTCCACTTCATTCTTGATTTCTTCATTGTTTCTTCACTGAAATCCTCATATGCTGTAAGATTTTTCTTCTTGTTTTGCCTTTCCTTCGTCATCCTTACATCTAAAACCATATTGTTGAAGTTGAGACATTCGTCTCTTCTCGTTTCTTTCGGAAGATGAAACCCATGATCATCAGAAGTAGTAGTATGATCATGCCACAGGGGATTGATCCCTCCGGTACTCCTCCTCCCCTGCTGAATTCTTTCTTCCGCAAACGACATCCGCCAATACGCATCGTCTTCGTCCAAGCTGTAGAATCTGGTTGGATATCCCATTTCACTTCTGTGCTTGTTCTTCACAGAATCAGTCTCAAAACTGCCAACTTTTGGCATCAACTTGGAGAACCAAGAACCTGAAAAAACACGGGCGAATAAAGATGTCTTCTTTCTCCCCCACTTCTTCATCTTTTTTGCTGGAACTCTCTACGGCTCTTGGGAATTTTTTTTTGAGGACTTGATGCAGATTAACTGAGTGAAAACATACAATAATGGAGGTAGCATTGGACAGTTAGGAGGCGGTTAGAGTGTTAGTGAAGGACGTGGTTTTCATAATGGTGTTGAGGGGAAGAATTGTCTGCTGTAGATCATGTGACCACTTTCAACTTTTTTTCCCAACAGTTTCTATATGTAAAATTTTGTGATGGAACACGTTATCTAGTAGATAATATTTTTTAGGTGTCGAATTTTAATCTTGTCCATCCAATGTTGATCTGATCGTCAGGATTAGACCACTTAAGTAAAATGAGTATTTAGATCCTGACCGTGTTGATCCAACGGACAGAATTAGAATTCGGTACTTAAGAAATGTTGTCCGGTGCATAACATCCACACCAGAAAATTTTAGATTTCATACTACTGCTTTTTAGATAGATGTCATATACAACTTCTTAAGTCTTAACATATTCGTTGAATGCAAATTTAAGCTGATACGGTTGAAGATGATGACATAAAGATGTCAATTTAATGTGTTAAGATTGCCAGAACATTACATAGCATGTGAATCGCAATTATTGCTTTTTTTACCTTGTTTTTTTTTATAAGTAAGATGTTTTATTTCTGGGAGAAATTGATAGTTTACAATGTATGTTTGGGTCATGTCTCGCATCGCAATTTCAACAAGATTCAATTATTTTCCACTAATTTCCGTTCTAATACTTTAAGGTGAGGTAGATTCGTTTTTAGTATTTCTGCCCGAGCTTGCTTGTACTATTTTACCTGTTTGGACGTCTTAAGGTCAGATACGATCTCTGCGTGTGTTTCGTCAAAGAGCTTTTCTCGTGCGATAGTCTTTCTTTCTCGACCTTTTGAAGTTGTTGTAATTGTAATTGGGCCCTTTTCCGCTTTAATTTTCCGATCTAGCCCCTCGGGCCTCCTTTTCTTTTATTTTCCGCGATAATTTTGCTTGATAGATCTCGTTTGCATCATCGGTCCAAAAGGGGATGCGCTTTCCTGCAGATTTTGCCTCTGTTCTCTTTGTTCTGCCCATCGGGCCTCTAGTTCGCTCATGGGCCTGATTCTCCTCATGGGCCTTTTTTTACCTTGTTGAACTTCCTTTACGAATCACCAATTTCCTGCTAGTAGGTTCACATATATAAAGCAGTCAGAATGATACATGTCCAGCGCACATCAACCCCCATTTGATGGTAAGGACTATTGAGCAATTATTTTTATCTCTTTTTCTCCCCATTTGTTTTGCTATTTTACTTATTTCCTCCACAATTAGAGCATACTGCTGCAAATAATTTCCTTCTGCGTTCAATTTCCTCCTTTCTCTCTGCTCACAATCTTAATTTTTTCAATTTTGAAGCAAGGTGTGAAAATGGAGAAAGTACAGCAACAACAATGGTGGAGAGCTTCCAGATCTCGTTTACCATACAAGAATGCAATGCCGGTGGTGTGCGTAATCAACGTAATTACGGCACTATTATTGCTTCGGGGTTTTCTTAATTCATCTTCTCAGAAAGGTCAAAACTTTCCTCTTTTTTTTGTCCGGATTCGTTCCGTTCTTGGTTGTACTTTAGATAAATGGGTGATCTCAATGTGGTTTTTTTGTGGCTCCTGCGAAAAATGAAAACCTGGGTGGAAATTAATGTGTTGCATTATGAATCCACCTTGAAATACAATTGCTACTTGTTTCTTTAGGAATCCAATGAAAAGAAAAAAGGTTCTCCATTTTGCTGGGAAAAAAAGTTTGCTCATCTCATTCATTGCATATGAAAAGTTAGAAACGATCGGAATGAAAGAAAAGGATTGTAAGACAGACCTTGAACGCAGAGACAGAAGGAAATTGTTTGCATCAGTATGCCCTAATTGTGGAGGAAATAAGTAAAATAGCAAAACAAATGGGGAAAAAAGAGATGAAAATAATTGCTCAATAGTCCCTACCACCAAATGGGCGTAGATGTGCGCGGGACATGTATCATTGTTGATAAAGCAGCATAACGAAACAATCTTTCATTTGATATTATAAACTTATTTCAAGAATTTGCCTGTCAAATGAAAACACCTACAAACCTATAAAACTACATGAATAATTCCAAAGTCGCTGATGTTCTGAAGAAGAAGGCCATGATACGACTTGGGAAGTAACTCTTGCTATCTTGTTGACCTCACTGAGAGACACCTTCCACATGAGATCAACGTCAGTAGTGTTCGTGCCTTTCTTGTTCTGATTTTCCACCGGGAAAGCTGCAGGAGACAGATGAACCTTATTAGCATATTTTTGCAACTTACCCGAAATTCCAATCATATAAACAACTTTCATTTCTCAACTTGTCTTCACCTTTTTTCGTGTGAACTTTGGAGGGTTCCAACAAAGCAACCCCCTTGATCTTGATTCTAGCCTCCTGCAGATCCAATAGATTGTCAGTTTACAATGCAAGTAATGTCATAACATGGGGAGTTTTATGAATTGTGATTCCATGTGAAGCGAGATGCTTACAAGTTTTCTTGCTCCAGCTTTTCCGCAATTGAAATGGCTTTCCGTTTCGACCACCCGCTGTTCTGAGAGCATCCCTCTACCTGCTGGACCACGTGAGCTAAGGATACCTTACCCCTAACAAGGCTCATACTCCGGTTTGTATCTCCCATGTAAGAAGCTCTTTGAGTAGAACTGACTCCTCTGACGTCTCCATTTTTAGCATGTTCATTGTTCTTATGAAGAGATCTCGATCCATTGGGAGTATCTCCAACTTCAATGATTTCTCTGCTGTTGATCCCGTGAGGCGAAACAGCTCGATTTGGGAGTCCTTCTGCGGGCAATAGAACTGGGCTTAGCCTTGAGCCTTTTCTTGTTTCACATCTAATCTCAATTGTCACCGGGGTGCAAAGAACAGACTCGAAAGCTTGTAGGATGTGTATTCTGAACTTCTCTGCTTTTGATTTTGCCAGGTGTGAGCTGAACAGCAGCTGCACGGTTGGAGCTGCGAAAGACGACGATATATATCATGCCTAAATATTACAGCACAGTAAACTCATAGTACAGTTTTAAGACCGGGATACGAATTCAAGGTCGTACCTGCACCATAACTGACTGACACCAGTTTTGCTTCCTGATACATGAACTCTTTGATGACATGAATAGGGATCTTTTCAAGCACCTCAAACCAAATTTCTTCCATATCCTGCGCTCCTGAAATGCCTTCTAATCGGGCCTTACTCATACGGCCTTTATCTTTCGAACCAACATGTACAGCTTGAGATACAATCCCTCCAGTATGTACATTTCCTTCACTGCTAAGCCCCTTGACTTTACCATTATAATGAGCATTTCTTGAACTTCCAGCTCGTGACGGCGGAATTCCAGCATTCCTTCTATGGTATTGCTCTCTTGAAGAAGCATTGGCCAATCGGTCCGGACTGTGACTGAAACTCGTGTCTTCGGATGAACTAGGCAGTATGTACTGTTGATCAGGGGCTAGTTGCAGCAGAGCAGCAGTAAGCCAAGTCATCTTGTCGTTTGACATCCTCAGCTGCTTTTCTGCCTCTGACAATGTTTTCAGTGCTTGGCGAAGCTTCTCCATGTCGTCCTTCGATACTATAATCAAGATAAGTTTCCAAAAGTATAAACAAAAGTCTCGAGGATAACTGTAACTCAATTCATAACACACACAATGACATACTACCAGAGGAAAAAAGTAATTTTCTTACAAACTGATGCAGCTTTTTTAGATTCCAAATAAGGAAGGATAATGGAGCATAAGACTCACATGCACGACGCCGAAAGAACTTCCTTCGAGGTCTTTCTTTTCTGCAATCGAAGCTTCCAGCAAGAATATCAGTAATGACCGTGGCAAGCTGTGACATTAAGGCCAATGGCTCCACACCAGATTCCATGATATCTCTGAGATTCTTCACCGTGTTCACTGTATCAGCGGATAATGCTAAATCCAGTAGATCAACTAACTTCTCATCAGAAATAACCCCAATCTGTAAAACGAAACAAATAGAAAGCAAAACAATACTTATTTTAGGGTTTATACTCCAATTAATCAACGAGGGCCGAGTGCCATAAGAGATTCTCATGTGCTTAATATCATTGTACACAATACTGTGCTCAATTGTAATCTGAGTTATTTATTTAACAATATGACAGGTTCACATTAAATAAGTCATTTTAGTGACTCATCTAATCTCAACTATATCAATTACTCAGATTAGAATTGAGCACAGTACCTGAGAATTTCTCTACAAATGATATGGTGCATACTTGATCACAAGTAGCAAGACTGATCTACGGCAGTTGTGAAAAATATGGCATGATCCAATGGCGCAGGCATTACGAGAATCCAACAGGACGAATGACTAACAAACTTACAAGTTCCTGAACAAGCCCAAGAGAAATTCGTTTTCCAAGTAAACTTAGTTGTTCCAAAGTCATCTCAGCATCTCTAAGCGATCCATCCGACCTCGATGCGATAAGTTTCAGAGCGTCTTTATCAATATCTAAATCTTCTTTGGTAGCTATCCACCGTAAAGTATATATCATGTCCGCATCCTTTAACTTGGGGAAAAAGAATTTCTGAGACCTGGATATTACTACATGAGGTAAG
>JAOYMZ010092429.1:0-10547 GCA_025802335.1 Pinguicula primuliflora | reverse complement strand
AAACATGGACTGGCCGAGCTACCCATTCCGCTAATATTAAAAGTGAAGTTTGGGCCTGGTAGCCCAAATCCTAAATGACCGAGATGAGAAAACCTCATACCTTACAGCCCCCCAAAAAAAAATGCTCTCTTCTCTCTCTTATGCAATGTTTTGAGTGGAAAGAATGGAATATCAAAAAGAAGAAGGAGAAACTGGATCCTTCTGATGCAAACGACGAACAGAAGGGGTAGGAAAATCTTGATGAACATGATGGGGAATGGGAGACGGTTACCAAACGCAAATTGGCTCTTAAATGTCTCTCTCACCCCAACAAACCATTGGCCAAGGAAAGAAGCGAGTGGATCAATTGAGATCTGGATTCACTACATACTTCTTCACAAACTTCCCCCCACATGGAACACTGAACGGATGAGGAAGATATTCGCGATGCATGGGCTGGTGAAAGACGTCTACATTCCTTCCAAGATGATAAGGGATGGGAAAAACTTTGGTTTTGTCCGATACGCTGAGCATTCCCAAGCCCTGCTCAGTACCTTAAATGGCATGTTGCTGCAGAACTGCAAACTGAGGGTGAACCTAGCCAGATATCAGTCGAACGGCCCACCTCGAGCATCGACAACTTATGCAAAACAGTTTGTAGCCTCCAGTTCAAAAACCAACCAAAGAAACAACGGTGGCTCTTATGCTCCAGTGATGCAAGGCAAATCTTATGCCAAAGCTCTACTCCCAGATGACCCTACTACTCTCCGCAAGATGTGAACTTCTTCAAAACCAAGCCGCAAGATGTGAACTTCTTCAAAACCAAGCCGCAAGATGTTGAATGGCTGCGAGAAGCTCTTATTGGGACCTTGAGAGGGTCCACGACACATAACCTACAGGAAGTTCAACAGATGTTATCCAGATCTGGCTATGAAGGAATTCATATGCAGGTACTATCACCAAAGAAAGTCTTGCTGAGGGGACTATCGGATGAGCAAAAGAGAAACATCCTGGAGTTCGATAACATGAAAACAAATCTCTTATTCGAGTCGATAGAGGAATGGGACTTTGATGCTGAACTGGAGACTCACCGAATCTGGGTCAGTGTATATGGTGTTCCACTTCATGCGTGGAACCAAGAATGTTTAAACTGGATTGGAGGAAAACTGGGTAGAGTGGTCCAGATTGCCGATCAAATAATCTTGCTACAAAATTTGCGATACTGTAAAATTATGATCGAGACCATCTCGCGACTGACGCTTAAAGTAACTCGCCAAGTCCAAATCGATAATCAATGGTATGATCTGTTTATTGGGGAAGAACTGAAGGATCAGTCGGAAAAGGAACTACTGGTCGGTGACAATGAATCTGTTCGGCGGTCGTCGGAAAAGGTTCCAGCTGGCACAAAAGAGAGAATGATAGTAATGCCATAATTATCTCTCAAATCCGGTGTAATCTGGACTCTCAAAGGGGAAAAGCTGCAATCACGGAACAGATTCTAAAAACATTGATGGCAGATTTGGAAACAAGGAATAGTCAATGTCCTACATTAAATGCTACTGAGGCGGGAAACGGGAGTTTGAATAACTCTACCAAATCTCGTAAATCATCCAACTCCAGGTCTATCAAAAGAAACCTGGCAAAATTGGGAGAGCAAGTACTGGGCCTAGTTGACCAGCCCGCTAACGACTCAAAAATTGCCTTCTCATGATTTAGATAAAATCCCGATTGTTGATAATATGCAAATCAGAGGTATCCAAGGAATCAGTTTCAATTACATTTTCAATGAAATGGTAAATGAATTTGTATCACACCGCTTCTTGAGACTCAATTGTTATGGGCCAAATTTAGCCAAAAAAAATTGTAATGGGCCAAGCTATGTGGATAGCTTGGTTGTAGGCTATAGCAGACTCACACAACATCTGGATCCTTGGCCAAATTTCACAAATTTTGTGGACAAGATCGATTCATAATTGGACGAACCTGTGTGAATCAAGATTTGGATCTCCACCATTTGCTAAATCTAGTTGGCACGTAATCGCTCCATAATTTTTTGTCACCAACGCCGCAATCAGGATGATGTTCTACACAGCAATCTGCTCCACGCCTGGGAAATCCTCACAACCAATGGAATTGCAAGAGATTTCACGCTAATCGATTGGGAAAGATTCAGCGAAAGAGTGCTAAGCCTATACCTGCATGTGAGGTAGCTGAGTGATAAATTAGTTTTTGGTTGGGCCATTGCAAATCCTGTGCACAATTGTAAATACCTTAACATACAGAATGCTTCTAATAAACCATTTGGGGTGGATAGTTTTCCTTTCGGGTGTCCATCCATTTTTGAAATTGATCGCATCATTGGAAAGCTAATATATCGTAGATGAAAATCGTCATATTCCGACACGATTCCGACGACTTTATCACCGTTTAATTTAGTTTCAAATTTTTCCCTTGGATTAAGTAGTCCTAAATAGGGTTTTGGAATTTTCATCTACAATGTATAAGCTTTCTAATAGTGCAATTAATTTCGAAAACGGGTGGTGATACGAAAAAATTGTATATCCGAAGTTGTGAAAACTGTCTATCCCAAGAATGACCACCTGAAGTGCTTCTCTGTATGCACATTAATTTCCGGCCCGGCTAAAAAAAAGTTTATACATGTACTATTGTTGAAACTGTAGCTCCAGTATCCATCTCCTAAGAGAAAGTAACAGCAGATATTCTGGAAAAACATATATCCAATATTTCTCGTAATAATTAATTCTAAGTAGCATTTGTCGTTTAAGCTCATCAATTACTCAACTATAGTATAGTCTATACGTTTGGTTGTGAAACAAAAAGGAGAATTTCCATTTTTCATCAGATTCTTGGATCACCATTCATTACCCTCTTCTGGTCTGGTTATGACTCTGTGAAGCAGATCGCCGCAGACTCGCTTGCTGGCTCGTGAATCCACGATCACTATTTCTTGGTACCAGGCAAGAACTGATCTCCGAGGCTCCGATGCAAATGCTCGGATTCAGTTTAACAGACGGCAATTTTCTGCAGCTGAGGGACCGGAAAGACGATCCCGAAGGGGAAAGCCGGGCACAGTTGTGATCTGACTTGCAGAATGGTGCTTCCAAAGGGCTGGTTTGCTGGAGCCCGGATGATAAGCTGCACAAGGACAGGGATAAACTTGTTCTTGCAGTTTCCTTGATGATCAGGCTTGTACCTGGAAGCTTGGTGAATGAGACTATGCCGTGCCGGCAGAGAGGACACGCGATGGAGCCCGGTGGCCTGCGAGCTACGGTGGTTGAGGTGTTGGTGGAGCAGAGGTAGAGAGCACAAGGAATGCAGAATTCGTGGGAACAGCCTGCATGGGACACTACATGCATTGTGATGGAGATAAATACATCGATTAAGGGATGAGCATTGATTGATTTTAGCTTGCCTTCAGCAGCAACCGTGCACTTTCTTTCCAAGCAAACAACGCATGGATCGAAGAACGTGGAGGGCGAGTTGATGCTTCTCCATCCACAATCTCTGAAATGGCAAAGAGTACACGTTTTAGCAGAACAGTATGACGGGTGTGTAGGAAAAAACATCAGGTGCCACTGCCGAATATTAGGTGGCGAATAAATAAGTTATGTGCCGAATTCTAATGACGATTTTGCTCACCTTGCAATGGCCACAATGCTCATGAGAGGAAGGCATAAGAATGGTGAAGGACTTGGCATCGGACGACTTCTTGGTTGTTCGCGTAAGATGTCCTCCATTCCATCCCGGTGCCATGAATGGGCGACCATCAACGGAGTCCACCTTCAAGCATAAAGATCAAGGGGAACAAATGAAAAAAAAAATCATATACACTTGAAGGCTATAAACAGATTAATTAGGAGTTTTCTTAGTGGCATTACTTTCCTCATAAAACTTCAAGTCCCGAACTTATTGTCACAATTAAATTGCTATAGTCCTGACTTCTAATCCCGAGTATCGGATGTTGATCTGACGGTCAGATGATCACTTGAATGGTCACGCAATGGTCAAGATTACAAGTTAAGATCATAACGATTTAATCGGGACAATAAATCCGGAACTTAAGATTCTCTTTACTTTCCTTATCTACTGGTGTATTGTTTGGATGCCTAAATAATCGTAGAGACATAAAAGAGAATATAGGGGTTACTACTTACACTTACCCATTCCCATTCTCGGTGGCAAGGCTGGCACCAGCGGCGATCAATAACTGAGCATAAACAACATCAATATATATATATTTTTTTGCATAACCATGGTATCCGGAATCATTTTTTGATCCGATTAATCCATGGGATCCATAGAAAGCGACCCCTCCACATGGACCGGGTAAGTCTCGGGCCATACCTGGCAACATTGTGCATTACCACCGCAGGCAGCATAATGGAGTGGCGTGCTTCCTGGACCTGCAGGAACAATAAAGCACAGAATGCGAACAAAAACAGCTTCAGATAAAATACCATCAATCTTGGTAAGCCAGCGGAAAATGAGGAATACCGATTAAGTCGATGGTGCTTCCATCTCCCACTGTTACTTGAGAAACTGAAGCCCCTAAGTCCAGAAGAAGATGAACTGTTTCGGCATGACCACTCAATGCTGCCATATGAAGGGCTGTAACACCACCGTCAGAAGGTCTATTGATGACCTCTTGCAGTGCACTGGAAAAGGTCAAGCAATACAAATGTTCAGTTAATGAAAGTTGTATACGTCTCAAAAAAAATTTTGGTGTAAGTCGGAAAATACATGGATTACCCTTCGTTGAACACTGAGATATATCCATTCTCTTTGGAGGTTTTGTTAAAAGCAGACCGAAAATTAAGAGTGCTTGGGATGATATCAGCTAGGAGAAGGGGGATGCATTGGGAATGGCCATTTAGAGCAGCTAAGTGTAGTGCTGTCCCTCCGTTCAGGTAATCTGCTCTATGGATCTACAGAAACATGAAATCCAAAATGATATGTTTTTTCAGCATGCACCGTCAACGGATTTCGTACATAAGATCATAATCAATGCAAGTCATACATTGGCTTTAAATAGTATTAGAGTCTGAACAACCTCCCAGTGACCAGATTGGCAAGCTTGCATAAGGGCAGTCTGTCACCAAGTAAACAAGAACACTTTAAAGCTTATAGAAATCTGATCTCTAACCAAGCAAGTGGACAATTTTTATCCTCATTCCCGCTATAGTTTTGCACCAATTTTCAAGTCCAGAATCTCACATCCAGGTTAATGATGTTAAGTCCAGAATTCTAATCCCGGTCATTCAAGTGTTGTGATAACGGTCACCATTACAATTCAGGACCTAACATCATTAAATCTGGATATAAGATTCTGGATCATAAAATTTCTCATAGTTTTAAAGTGATATGAATCTTCTACCGTGGTGCTATTCAACAAGTATTACAAAAATCGGAAAAGAAATAACATCTCACCTGCCCACGGTAGTTCCTAAGATTAATATCAACCCCAGATTCGATTAAGAGTGCAACAATCTAATGACAGAGAAGATGATCCACATCAGTTGCCTTAGCACATAAAGTCTGTTAAAATATCAGCAATAAAGGTTCAAGCACGTAATTAAACATATAGATTGTGAAACATTGCAATATAAGTTGAGCATACCTCGTGATGACCCTTAGCTGCAGAATAGTGCAAAGGGGAATTACGAACTCCAATAGTGGAATACTTTGCAAGACGAGGATTATATTCAAGCAAAGCCTTGGCTTCTTGAAGATCCCCATCTCTAGCGGCAGACACAAGACGCTCCCCCGTTGCAGAGCATCCAAACGAATTACCAACAAGACCCAGAATTCCCATTGCGTCGATATATAGACAGACATTCAGGGAAGTTCGAGATCAAAGGAAATAAATTACACCAAAACTCAGTATTACACCACCGGGGATGAAGTTTCTATCCCATCATTATAAAGCATATCAAACACAGCATGTCATTTAGGTGCTCCTCCATCTTAAACCATACGAGAAATCTCACCAATTCACCAAATCATTGCACATGACTTCCGTGCTTCCTATCTAAGCTTTAACAAATTCGGAACTAATTCTTACCTGTAGATGCAGAGCAAATAAAAAATCAATCTTCACAACCGACACTGCCCTTCCTTCTGAACGCTGAATTGGGAATAATTCAAACGCTCCAGTTCACTGTTTCCAGTCAATATCAATAATCTGATGTGCCCACGTTAAGAACTTCCTTAGCATTCTCAGAGTTGTCCGTACAAAGAACATCCTCGCCGTGATTACTAATTTCTTTGATCAAACCAAAACATGAATATCGAGCTAAACATGTCAGAAATTTCCTTTCCCCGCACTTTGCTCAAGTTTTCGCGGTGGCAACGGATGAAAAAAAAAGTATTAAATCCAAACAATCATCCCCAAATTCGCCATGCTTTATCGATCATCGACGTAGAATACGAACCGCTTGGAATGAGGTGTTATGCTTGCTTACTCGAAAAATAATTCCAATTCAAATCCCATTTCCAGTTCACAATTCTTGGTGGCTGGCTTGTATTATTAGAGAAAAATAGTCTAAACATTTTTTTATACATGTTGTATGAATATTAAAATGACGTCGTTTTTTATTTTTACATTTTTTTCTACTTCAGAAAATATAAAACGATCTTGTTTTACTTGTCATATAGAATTTTGTATAAAAAATGTTGTATGACTAGCATTTTTGTTATTAGAGTTGCCAGTGGAGCAGAAGCAGCGAATTTTTCCACAATTTTGGGTCAATTTGTGTGTGTCCTATCACGACATTTTAATGTTTAAAATATCCTGCAGTGCTGAAGGGAACACCAGGGAAGGGAACCGAGCTGACAGTGGAGCTGGAAGCAGCGAATTTTTCTTTCCCACAATTTTGGGCCAATTTGTGTACATGCACTGTCATGCGCTGAAGGGAACCGTGCTAAAGGCTTCAGCACGGTCCCCTTCTGTACTGAGAACCGTATTGAAGGCTTCAGGGCGGTGTATTTCCCGTGCGACGTGGCGAGCGCGGAAAATTGGCATTGGAGTCGCGCTAAAGGCATCAACGCAGCCCCTCTTATAAATAATACTCTTCTTCTCATTTTTTAGCAACACAACACAAATCTCCTTTCCTCAATTTGTAAAGAAGAGCATTTGCAACGCCAGAAAGTCGAGGAGAGCTGTAACAAAGTCTGTCTACTGCAAGTTAATTTTTATACATTGCGCAAAGGGGTGCATATTCTTTATATTTGATTTATTAAATACGTTGAATATTAATTATCGTTATTAAATTTATGCATTGTTCTTATTATTAAAAATTTATTTTAGATATCAGTGTGAGTTATAGCAAGGATCAGAGTCAGCATTCCCATCTTTACCGTCCCGAGTCTTAGGATGTTATTGGAGATTTGGAGAGACATTGAAGTACACGTATTTTAGGGGGTGAAATAGATGCTGACGCACAACTTAACTGCAGACATCCAGATTGACAGATTCGTAGGCTTAGATTGCATTAGCGGGTTGTTGACTATATAGTGGTCACTTGGTTCTGTGAAGCATATCAGAGTTGCTCTATGCAGATAGATTGACATTTTATGACGACTCTGCTTGATCGATGACATCCTCGCACACACATATTTTGGATGCCATTCGGAGAGTGTACAGTCACATTGGAGTCCGTTTTAAAATATAATTTATGAAATTTAAAAAAATAAAAAGAAAAAGAATTCTTAAGGATCGTGCTGAAGGCTTCAACGTAAACTCCTTAATAATTACGAATTAAGGAGTCCAAGCTGGCCTTCGGCACGGATTAAGAACCGTGTGGAAGGCTTTAGCACGGTTCTCTTTCACGTTGAAGGCAAATGAAAGTGCAAATTCATCATTAATTATTGATAGTTTATTAATTGTGGCTGAAGAGTGAAAGCCCTGCACCCTGGGAAATTAAAATTTCAAATGATTCATAAAGTGAGGTGAATTTGACTTTCTGCTACGCTAGTTACTCTCTTTTTGTTATTTAGCACTTACCGTTCTTCAAAATATCGGTATCACGCATTGGTTTTTAAGAGAGCGGTACTAACACGCACCGGTCTTCCGAATATCGGTGATGATTAAAAATCTTAATTACCGTAGTTAGGTAGCACCGGTCTTCTAGAGGCCGGTGCAAACCGCACCGCTCTGTGGAAGAGCGGTGCGTGTCTTTATCAGTTTGGTCCTCACTTTTTCTCCTTCCACGTTTTTCCGACGATTTTTCCAGATCTGCTCGCCACCGCCCGCCGTCGCCACCTCCGTTCTGACACTGTTCGTACGTTGCCGTCATCCGTAGCCTTCTGTACGTCGTTGGCACCGCTCGTTTTTGCAGTCTCCATTCGTCGTCGCCTTGCCATTGCCATCGACATTTGCCTTCACATTACCGTTGACCTTGCATTACCATTGCCGTCGTATCCCAATTTTTGACGTATGTTTATGGTTAATATATATATTGGTTTATATATAGAGAGTACCGATCAGGTGGGCAGCCATACGGTAGGCAGTGATTGTTACCGTAGGCAGCCCACTTGAGAACCTTCAGATTTTAAGGAGATCTGGAGATTTGACGGCTCTAACACCTCTCTCATTAATACAAAAAATAGCCATAGCCTCCTTGTGGAGAGAAGCATCCCATAGGTGACAAGGAACTAGTAGTAAAATCACTTCCTGCCTTGATCAAAGAACATAGGTTTTAACCCAGACGGGTTGTCCTAGTGGTTGAGGACTTCAATCTCACAACTTGAGATTCAGGTTTAAATCCCACTGGGAGCAACAACTCGTTTGGGCCACGACCTCGGGTTACGTCCCACAGATTGCCCGGTTCACTGGTGGGGGTCGCCGCGTGAGAACCCTATTGGAATTAGTCAGGCCCAAAGGACTTGGATACCTAATAGCATAAAAAAAGAACATAGGTTTTGGAATTCTGGTAAGAGGCAACTACTTTAGCTCATGCTCTATTATTAGTAAGAAATCGAATTTCTTTCATCCTTTTTGAAAGAAAAAAAAAATCCACAATTGCAGGAGTTCATGAGTTGATTATTGAGGATGATACAAGATCAAGACACAGGCTAAGTAGATACTATGCCATGTGTAACCATCTGAGGCCAGAGTCTTCCACGACATTAGCTACTACATCAGAGGCTAGAAAAAAGGGAATCTGAAAGCATCGGTGAAGAGAAACATCGGTGAAGTGGGCAGCTGCCTACGGTAACAATTACTACTTATCGTATGGCTGCCCACTTGATCCTGACTCTCTCTCTCTATATATTATTGTATATATAAAAAAATTGTATATTAGATTATTGTTTATATATAGAATTGTTTATTGAATTGATTTGTTTACATATTGTTTATTAAATCGATTTGTTTATATATTGTTTATTAAATTAGTTTGTTTAATTTTAGTGGTTAGAATGAGTGTATCACAGAGTCAATGTCCCGGCCTACATGCACCTAAGTCTTATGAGGTTTTAGGTGATTTGAGTCAGCACCGCAGTAGCAGAGTTATAGATTCCAGAGTTGATATTGATACAATATTGAATACCGGTGCGGATTAGTACCGCTCTCCTGAAGATCGATGCGGATTAGTACCGCTCTCCTGAAGATCGATGCGTGACAAAAAGACACATTTGCCCCAAAAGTGATGGATTCATAGTGATTTTGGACAAACGAAGAGGGATGGAGTCGCAGTGATTTTGGATTCTCTACAACGGATTTTGAATAAATGAAACCAAATTCAATTTCGCCAAAATCTCATACCGAAGAGGATAAATGAAGAGGAATGGATTGGCAACGAAGTTTGGATTCGATCATTCCAACTGATTTTGGAACAATGAACGGATTTTGGAACTACGAAATTTCGAGATTCATTGGAGCAAAATTGAAAACACATTCAACGACTTGGTGAGATTCAGGATTTTTTTGGATAGGTATTTCAGACCAATTGAAGATCAATAGCTTTTTTTGGGTAATTGATCAAGCTGATATGATGAAAAGTAGTTTTGAAGAAGTGAAGGTCGATTTAGGGATTTGAAGAATTGAACATCGATAACTGCTTCATGTGGAAAAATTATAAATTATGCGAAAAATAATTTTTTTTTGGTAATCTCTGGGTTGGATTTATGCAAAAAAATAATTGAAGCGATTTGGTGAGATTCATTTCCCACAAATTTGATATTTAAATATATAGCTAATTTATGTTTTAAACACACAATAGTGGATATTTGTGGGAAAATATTTGGTAGAAAAATTTTGAAAATAAATTTTTATATTAAAATGAAATTTTAAATAAAAATGTATATATATATATATAGGGTCAGGCTCTTTTGCACATCCCCTATTTTGCACAACCGTGCACAACCCATACTCACCACTACCCGTTGTCAAAATTGGTTTCACCATTGGAAAGCTTATACATGGTAGATGAAAAGCCCCATGCTTTAGTCCGATTTCCGGCGACTTCGTCCCCGGAAATTTCTAAAACCCTATTTAGGACTACTTAACCCAAGGGGATTTATAACCCTCCGTTAAACGGTGATAACGT
>JAOYMZ010092428.1:0-10548 GCA_025802335.1 Pinguicula primuliflora | reverse complement strand
AAATAAATAGTTATTATTTTAAATATTAATAATAAAGTTTAGAACAATAAAAATAATATACTCATGGTAGAGACATGCAGGTATATAAAGTTAAGGGTAAAATTGGAATGATAGACTTATAAGTTATCTTATTTTTAAATCAAGCTGAAAAATACTTTTTCAAATCAGTCACCTTATAAGTCAGAAGGTGGATGTTCACGTAACAGACTTAGGGGTGTTAGCAAGTTCTTGTGCTTATGTAGAAGTAGCTTTTCAGAAGGTATTCTGGAAAAAGAAATTTTCATTAAAAAACTGAAAATTGTTTTCAAAATGTCTTAAATTTAATATTTTAAATATTTACAAAAATGTCACCGCCAAAAGCATTCTAAAAGCAACCTTAGAGATGCTTCTGACTTTTAGGCTTTTTTTGACTTCTCCACCGCAAAAGCCAAAAGTCAAACAGTAAAAGCAGAATTCGCAAACACTGTAAACTGACTTTTCAACTGCCAAAAGGCAAAAGCTGCTTTTTAGAAGAGGTTGAAAACACCCACTAATTCGGCCAGAGAATATGACTCTAGATAATGTCGCATACGTCTGTCCGTAGGTAAACACTGAAGTGTTGAAGTCAATCCCCACTGTACTTTGTTGATCGTCCTAGTGTATGCCACTTATATTGTTCATGTGTTTTGTTGACTGTCATAGCTTATGTCAGACAAATGAAAAATTGTCGTCTCCTCATGTGGAAGGGGAAACATTAGTTGTTGAAGGCGAAAGTGAAATTCTGGATATAAATTCCAAATTTTCAGTCTTTTCACATGTGAGAATTTTGAATATTTTATGTTAATTCAGAACGTGAACATTATTTAGTTAGATATGAAAAGATTAAAATAAATAATTTTTTCATTAATTTATCAATTTATTTGAAGAACAATCAAAGAATTTGGTGAAACATTCTTAAAAAATGACTCTTGAATCTAATAATTCACCGGGCATACTCACATTCTGCTTCTTCACCGTGCCTATTTATCAAATAATAGAGTGTGGACAACGCAAGATACATATGTGCTATTTTTTAAAGGTAAATTAGGTATTTTATATATATGTAAAAGTTTATAAAACTTACAAATCCCAATTGGATATTTACAATTCCATATCGATATATCCTTTGGGGAGGAATTTATTTCATTCCTCTTCTGCACCATTTTCAACCGGTTTTGTTTCTTTCCTTAATCTTTTATTTTCTTTGTCAATTTGCACATAATCTTGATTGTCTCTCCCATTTTTGGAATCTGGTCCCATGAATGATCCGGCCATGACTTTTTAGTGCCCACCTTGTGTTAATTTGCATTCTTTCGAAGCATGTCATCCAGCATTTTCGATTGTTGTTGAAGATCGCTGAATTTCGATTTTTCCATATCTCCCATGAAATATGCTGTCATATTGCTTTGAGGAATATATATACCCACAGACTATACGTGTATGCCTATCCAACAATCAATTCCCGTCGGATTCACCGCCGACTATACGTGTATACCTATTCAATTCACCACGACTGAACCAAAATCATACGTGTGGACCGTATGCCAGTCGAGTACACTGTGACTATACGAGATAGACGGGTCGAGCCATTCCTGAAGATCCTCTTTGACTGCTTCGGCATCATGGTGGTATTCGAGGCAAACGACATGACCACGAATCGCTCGACAACTTCGACTGCTTCAGCATCATCATCCACTGTCCCATTAATGCGTTCGCGCATAGCATAGGCAGCTATTTGGCCTAACACGTTAACGCTCATCATACGGTGATTGATGTCATCGTGAATGACAGAGTCAGTGAGGACTTTCATTTCAACAATCAAAACAATCCATTCGTTTTGAACCCGATAGTACATTCATTCGGAACCTGGATAGTCGAGACTAAATTATTATCAACATTCTAGACTAGATTCTTTCTATTTAATTTACATAAGCAACCCAGATACGATTACTTCAGCGATCATGGCGACGTATCGTTAGATGATACAGACGAATCACAATACTGATCGGCTCTTCTTCCATTCTTCCTAGATGCTGAACGAAGCATTCGCAGAAGGCAGCTATTGGGCCCAGTATGTTAACTTCTATCATACGGTGGTTGATGTCACCGCGTATGGCTCGCCCTCCAAGTAATTCGGCCTGAATGACAAAGTCAGAGGCAACATCAAAAAATTTGATCGTGTCGGCCACCCAGCAAAGTTTGGATGCAGAAGCAGCAAAGTTGAGTGATAAGCTCCAAAAGACAGTGGCAATTCGGGCTGCATTAGTGACAGTGAGGTTATCCAGGCCTAACCTGTCGGGCCATGTCGGGTCATGGTGTTCAGCGGTAACAAAGTTAAAGGCGACAATCGCCGCGACAAGATTGTCGAGTGCAGCATCGAGGGCTGCATTGGATGCAAAATTGTCTAGTTCGACAATGTTGTTGCACAAGGCGACAATGTTTGCGGCTTCAAATGTGAAGGCGGTTGCAAAGGCGATGATGACACGAAAGTCGATGAATGAGATGGCAATAAGGTCGGAGGCGATCACGACAAGGGCGGTAACTGAATCGGTTAAGGCTGCAACGGCGGCATCCATAGTTTGAACTTTTAAACTCTAGTTTTTTCATCTTCAGAGATGATACAGCAAAAAAAGTCTTCCGAATGTGACTTAATTAGAAGGTATTAAGACATTTTAGTATTTTATCACTTTTCTTTATTTTCTTTTAATGCATTTTAAGTAAAAGAACAATAAATGTAAAAGAAAAATGAAATAGGAGATTACAATTCTAAATAGGATTTTCGTGAATATTACTGGTCCAATTTATCCCTTGTGATAGATTGATCACCTCTCAAAAAATTTAGAATTTTTTTGGATAAATTGAGAATTGATATTGAGCACACATTTCTTAGCACTAAATGCGCACCCCAACACATGCAAGGAGTGGATTGATGACGTTTGGGAATGGATTTTCTCATAAATTATATACGACACGATACTAAAAGTACGATAACTCACATAACACATATGTGGGCCATCTAGCCACCCACATGTGTCTGTGAATAGTGTGCGTGTGTTTTCGTGTGGTGTCCTATATTGGCTCTTGAATTTTCCAATCAGTGGTGATATATCATCATCGTACACATTTCGTTACAAGAATGCATACTGTGTATCTTCCCAAAGAATCACATGGAGGTGGGGTTGAAAAAATATACATTCATATATAGATTGTACTTAAACTTCGAAAAAGTTTAAAGATGGAATAAACACAATTATAAAATTATATATGTTATTTAGATAAATGAAAATTAATACTCAAAAATAAAATACAATATTTATAATTTTTTTCTCATAGGCAATACATTATTTATAATAATACCAATATGTAATAATATAATATATATTGTAAACACTATTAGAGAATGCGCTGCTTAGGTTTCTTGGTCGGCATTTTCCAGCCGTCCTCCTCGTGTTGTTTGGCCTGTCGGGGCGGTCCGGCGACGGACTGCCTCCTAGGCAGAATTTTTGTTTCTTAAATACAAAAATTGTTGTGCCTTGTGATTGGGCAGCCACAGGCCACCCGTTTGCTTTCCGATTTCTTGAACGATAATTATAAAATCATTAAGCCTTTGCGGTTTTCTTTGTTAGAGTGGGGTTTAGGGTTCTCTCTTCCAATTGACGGAAGGAACACACATTTGTATGTATGCAAAAGGAAGTCCAAATTATTTACTAATACCATGTAGTTCTCCTAATTTTCTAACAAGTGCTAGCTAGCTTTTTACCTGAACTATTAATCAGCATCTTCACTTACCTACCTACAAAAAAAAATAAGGGTGGAAATGCTAGATCAAAAACTCTGAAAATTTGGCCTCCATGATTAAAAGTGGCAGTGGTCCAGGGGTTCAGACTTCAGCACCATCCATCCGTAAGCCTCCCAATCGATGTACAGTTGGATTGGGCATGGACATCTACAGCGTGTCCCCACATTCTGCTCTCCTCTAGATTGCTGTGAATAAAATTGGAGTAAACAAAAAATGAATCCTCAGCACTCCATTCAAGAAAATTCTCCAATTTTAGACACTGTCCATTTTTTATGCCCAATTTGCGTAAAAGTTAACTCCGGTCTCCGACCGCCCTAAATCCAAGTTCCTTCTCTTGCGTCTTTTTTTTATATTGGGTTTGTCAAAATCTCGAAGGGAAAAAAGTCAAGTTCTTTTTGTTATTTTTATGTTTATATCTGTGTTGATTTCTGTTTTTAACCATTTTCCTTCGTGAACAGCTAACAAAATCTCAGAAGTACTGTTATGTCAGTGCTGTGATGGTTATTTTAAAGTAGCAACCAAATCCTTATGTTCTGTTCAGATGGCCACATCGTATTGTAGGAGAAAATCCCTAACTGATTTCTCTTTCGTTTTCAACTTTCTTCAAATGGCTATGGTTGATTGGTGCCAACATGCTTGAGCGGTTGAGCCTTAAATAATCCCTCATTAAGTTCAAAAAGACGTAGTTATGATGCGTATGTATTTTTTGCCCAGATACGTTAGCCTCTCAGTTAATGGGAAAGAAAAGTAAAAAAACCCACAATTCAGGATCTAGTATTGTAAATGGAGGAGACGAGCTTCATTTTCTTTCTATATCATTTCATCTCAATGGTATTTACCAAAAAAAATTCATTTCAATGGCAGATCCGGACAACAAAACAAATTGAGTCAAGTTGCTGTTGTTATAAGTACATGATTTTTTCCCTAGTTCTTCTCCTTCCATTGCATTCTCTTTCACTTCTCTTTGTACTTTACTGTTCACAAGCTTATCTAGACGCCCATGAACACACTCCTTCCTGTGAGTATGACAACTAAACCACAATAAAACCCTTCACAAGATTCAGCACAGGCTATATTCCGGAACAAGAATGCAACTTTATCTAGGCTCAAAGACGAAGAGTTCTTGGATCCTCACTGCTTATTCCGGAACAAGACTTCTCCGTTCTCGTCATCTCCTATAGTTTTGCTGTAGATTTCTGTTCCGTGGGGTTAAAATTCGTTTTCTGCTCTTCTCGGGTTGAGTAATTTGTCGATATAACATCAAAGTTTGATCCTTTTTTGCCGGTCGAAATAGAAAGCTGCTTGTAGAGGTATTGCCTTTATCTTTTCAGCAAATCCTGTGCTGGCCCATCTCATGTCATGTTTGATGGTTTTATGGTTTAGGTACCCTAGATCTTTTGTAGGACTTTAAACTTTTGCACAAGAAAGTTTTGCTTGTCTTAATAGCTTTTTAAGTTTGAACTCAAATATAAATGAAAAAGGAAGATTCTTAAGCTTCACCTCGAGGAATCGAGCACAGCCGATAAGATTCGAGATCTGTTCTTTTTTTAGCTAAAAGAAAGACATGGACAAATGGTTTCTGGGCCTGCTTGAAGTTATGTACCATCCGTTTCTCTTTTTGACAAACTTATTGTGTATACTGATTGAAGGCGTTGGCAAGTATAAGTGAGAATCTTTTGTTTCTTTATTTTGAAAGGCTTAATCTTGCTTGGTTCGAAATGCACTTAATATCTGCTGGACTGTGCACCCAAAAGTAAGTTAGATATGCTAAATGTATATTTTTTTTGTGTGATGGGAGTTATGAATGATTGAAAGTGGTTTGGATGTGGATTCCATGTTTTGTTAATTGGCATTTGGCAATAGCTCATGTTCTATTGGGTCTACGAGCAATGACTTGATTGCAGAACTATGTTTTCTTCTTCTCTTTATTTTTTTCTCTCTTTGTTTTCTGGATTGTGATGGAGGATGGGTATAGGGCTTCAAATTTTGTGTTGTTGTTGGAGTTGCATTCAGTAACCCGGGAGCTTAGGTCTTTGAAGCTCAAAATCGCTTGCCTATATCTGTTCCTTTTTGAAGTAATTTCTGTTAGCATCAGTTTTTCCGAATAATTGGATTTTTTTTTTTTCATTTTTGGACTAGGGAAATAGCAACTGTTCTTTTCTTCATTGAGGTATACAACGATGATGAATTTTTCGCGTTTGATAGAAACAGTTCTTTGAGCTTTCTCCACTTTGATAGAGCCGACCACTTGTTACTCAAACTGTGTTAATATGCGTACTTTTATCAAGTTATAGTTAATATTTTTGAAACTGCTTCCTTCCAGGTGGAAATGGTTCAGTTATCTGAACTCGTCTATGAAAAGTCACGAGTTGATCGAGCTCTATGATTGTTAGGTGTAAGAGCTTCATGGCGAGTCATTATCAGAATTCTGTTAGCTAAGATGAAGAGCGTGCAGGTAGGATTTATGTTATTTGAACTCTAGCAACAATTTTTTCTAGACGTTGTTTGTTGCGTGATGTTATTATTATCACGGCTGTAAGGACTAATGAAGGGCATTGCAGGATCCACAGGGCTCACAGGACATAAAACCCAATATTGCTGCTGCTCATGATTCTCAAACTGAACAAAGAAATAAAGCCGCAGAGAACCCTGTCCCTGATGCCGGCTCAGTCTCGATATCAAGCAATGACAACAGAAAAGTTTCTCGTGAGGATATTGAACTTGTGAGGCCATGCTATTTGAATTTTCTATCATTCTTTCTGAGATATTGAAGAACAAAATTCAGGCCAACTCACGAATGCTTTATTCGGATCAATGTGCTGTAGGTTCAAAATTTGATTGAACGATGTCTACAGCTGTATATGAATAGAGAAGAGGTGGTGAAGACCTTACTAAATCGCGCCAGGATAGATCCTGGCTTCACTACATTAGGTAGGTAGTTCAACTAATGAACTGTGAAATTTCATTGAACACAATGCTAATGAGCACACTGAACTAACAATGTTGGTAAAGTTTGTGATCCCATGACACCTACTATGCTTTCCTGAATAGTGTGGCAGAAACTGGAAGAAGAAAATGCAGACTTTTTCCGGGCATACTATATAAGGCTTAAACTGAAGAAACAAATTATCTTATTCAACCACTTGCTCGAACATCAGTATCACTTGATGAAGTATCCCGTGCCACCAAAGGTTCCTCTGGTACCCATGCAGAATGGAATCCATCCGATGCCTGGTAAATCATGCCTTCTGATTGTAGGACATAAGTTATCTTCTATCTTTTCGTTCCATACATATGTTAACATCCGGTGGAAATAGAGTTGTTTAGATTTTCTTTCAGCGCTATTCCAGTGTCATTATTCAATGCCAATTCTTTGCATTGCAGTCAACAATTTACCAATGGGATATCCCGTTATGCAGCATCCTCAAGTTCCTGTTCCAGGACAACCTCATATTGATCCTATGGGATATTCTGGACCTAGTTGTCACATAGTCAATGGCGTCCCAGCTCCAGGCAACTTTCAACCTATGCGCATGAATTCTGGAAACGAGTGAGCAGTCGTGTTTACCTAAGCATCGAGAACTTCATTATTCTCTTCTAGCGTGTATGTTATGAATATTTGTTATGCAGGCACATCTTTATCCTGACAATTCTTTTCTTTTTTATTTGGTTTTATTTAGCATGATGATTGGCACCTCTACAACAGATGTGTCTCCCGTTATGCCACCGAGTCATGCTATGTCATCCATGTCCGATATGGCTGTGAGCCCCGCATCAGTTGCATCGAGTGGCCATTTCCCGTTTAGCGCCTCTGAAATATCAGGCTTGGGGGTTGATGCTTCCGTTCTTGACTCTGCTTTCACATCTGATGTGGCAAGCTCGGTGGGACTGCAGCTTCCACCGGATAATGGGGTAGGAAATTCTAGAGATTCTCTCAGATCCTTGGCTCAGATCCCATGGAATTTCAGTTTTTCAGACCTGACAGCAGATTTATCCAACTTGGGAGGTAATTGTAAATATGTTGATATAGTATCCGCCATATGATTCATATGCTTTGTTTTTATTTCGCTCTTCTTTACTGCACTGCTATGAATTTCAACAGCACACGCATTGTTTTTATTTTCGTTTTTCTTGCTGCTTTTCAATGACTTTCTCAACTTACATACATGCAGACTTAGGGCCACTTGGGAACTATCCTGGTTCGCCGTTTTTGCCTTCCGATTCAGATATTCTTCTTGATTCTCCCGAGCAAGATGGCACAGGTAAGATGTGTGTAGTCATTTTGGTGAAGGCCCTTTGTATTTGATTTGAGTTTTTTTTCTAACTGTTATCTCACGTGTGAGCGCGGTATTTGTTTCAGTTGAGGAGTTCTTTGTTGATTCTGATTCAGTTCCTGGGCAATGCCAGCCGTCGGATGAAGACAAATCTTAGCCCCCTATGGTGAGAGAGTTTCATCCAGTCAAGTTGTGAAGTTTAGATTAGATTGAGGTTCATGCTAAATAATCATCAAACAAGCATCATCAGTCCAAGGGACTAATTGAAAGCACAGTTAGTTACCAGCATTTTTTTTCAAGTGCCGAACTTACGGTGCCGAATTTATCATACAGTGCCAAAATCTAATATCAGCCCTAGGATCTCCGCCGTTCAGACACAGATCCGACGGTCAAGAATAGATTTCGGCACCGTACTAATTTTTCGGTACCGTAAATTCGGCACTGCAAAAAAAATTCTATTTACCTGTCTGTTATTGAAAAAAGGTATTAATTCCCACCTGTTGTAGCCTTATTTTATGTACGACTCATGTTGCACATTATGGCATCTTTGAAAGCAAGATGTGCTAACTATTTTTATCGAATAAATATAGTTGTATAACCGATACTTTGTGAGTAATTCTATGCTTCCATTTTCATGCCTGCTCATGACCGGATGATGATAAATTTAAATCTCTATGCTTCCATTTTCATGTCTACTCTTGACCCGATGACGATAAATTTAAATCTGAACATATGCTTAGCTTCTGTGTTTCTCAGCTTCATGTTCTGTTTTTTACACGTTGCTTACTCTGTAGATCCTATTATACATAGTTTCACTTGGTGCTGTTGAACATATTTTCGACGCATGTCTGCAAATCAATGAATCCACTGTGATTTACTGCTAATGTTGCTCATTTTCTGTGTCTAAATCTTGGGGAACTGAGAAGTGAAGCATAATTCTAGTCTACCAGTTGAGCAAACCTGATAATATTTGAAGAATTGACTCCTTTTCTTCTAGTAGGTTGGTCTTATCTTAGTAGATCCCTCTTAAATTGTAGCCAACACCATTTACATCACCTCAGTTTTAGCTTTTTCAGAAACCGAGATTGGTTTTAAAAGAAGTTGCAACAAACCTTCTTTTCTTTGGAAATCTTGGTTAGTTCACTGAGAACGTGTTCTTTTTCTTGATAGGAAGAGAACATATGTTCTTTTCTTGATAGGAAGAGAACATATGTTCTTTTCTTGATAGGAAGAGAACATATGTTCTTACTTGGATCATTGCATAAGATATTGATATCTCCTGAAACTTGGTTCGCAACTTCTCATGTGCTCATTTTGTAAGGTCCTGTTTGCAAGCTCAACTGAAAAGTTGCTTTTGGCTGTTGAGGGGAGCTTTTAAAAAAAGGTGCTTTTATAAGGGAGTTTTTAAGTGTTTGCAGTGGGGCTTTACTGTGACAAAAGTTTAAAAAAATAGTACAACAAAATGGATATAATACGGGAAAAGTTTTGGGTATTTTGATATTATCGATTTGTATATAGATAAAATTATCTTAAAAGTAAATTTTTAAATATTTACAAAATTTACTCAAATTAATGTAGCTTTTGGTTTTTGGGCTCTTGGGAGCTTTTCCACCGCCAAAATCAAAAGCTGTTTGAAAAGGGCTTGAAAAATCAAAAGCTGTTTGAACTTACAAACAGGGTCCCCTCCTACATTTGGGTTGACAACAGCTTGAAACTCTCACCATAAATCCATATCTGTAACAAGGAGAGTTTTCTTGACTAAAGGTAAGAGACTGAAACCTTCATTACAAATAAGCAAAGAACCAGTGGAGCTGCAATATTGTTGATGAGAAAATCTTGCCAGAAACAACTTTTTAACTGTATCTGCTCGAAACAGTGCCTGTATGAAACCATCAACCTCTGTTGTGAGGTTATCCTGTTGATAGTACACCTGAGAACAGACACTTTCCCTTTGTGCATATTTCTCAAGAGTGGCACTTGAAAGTGCATAAAAAAAACCATACCTGGAACTGACTCCAAACATAGGCGACAAATGATCCGGGGGCACAGGCTCCTGTATCTGTATCTACCATTCTCTGCTTTTCTTCAGTTGAATAGAGAACGCAGAACCGAAAACAAATGAAGAATCCAACTTGCAACACTGTATCATATACTTGTTTGTATGATAGACAAACATATCCACATACCTGCCATTTTTTTCCCTCCAAGTAACATAACCAAAAAATGAGATAGAGCAGCAGCATGCAAATGCTTTTAGCTTTTCTTATATTTATATAAGGAAAGTTCAATTTTATCCTTACAATTCGATTAAAATGGTATATTTTAATCATATAAATAATTTTCAAGAGTAATATTGTCTTACATATGTATTTCGTTTATTTTCAAAAATGTCATTGCTTGCTTTTCCACCGCAGAAGCATCTCCTACTTTGCTTTTGGATTATAAGCCAAAACAGCT
>JAOYMZ010092427.1:0-10551 GCA_025802335.1 Pinguicula primuliflora | reverse complement strand
CTCCCCCTCCCTGAGATCTGACCCTTGCTTAGCATTGTATTATTACTTGACCATGTGCACTTGCATGCTAATATGAAAATTCACATCAACCAGCGATCGTATTGCGACCACTGTCAAGCGGTCGGCCACTGGGAGAAATTCTGCTGGAAGAAAAATGGTTACCCAGGTCGTGGAGGCAGAAGGGGTGGACGAGCAAGCTATGGTCGGTGGGGCGGCCACGTTGCTATTACTGATGGCGGCCACGAACCTCCGACGGCCGAATTTTCGGAAGAAATCGGTGCTGCAAATCTCAGCCGTGCCCGGAATCGTGAAAAGGAAGGGATACGCATTGAAACACTTGAGATCCGGATACATGACCAGGGCGACCCGGCAACAGGTATATCTATACCAAAGTCAGGTGCGAAAATACGAAAATGTCCCTCAAATATTTGTTCTGCACGTTATTTTTCCGAAGGGTGCTTTGGTAACTCTACTAATTATTCTGAAATTGGTCCAGATACAGACTATTCTGAAATTGGGCCAGGATTTGACAAAAGGTTTGGGCCAATTTCTTTGGACAGAAATAAAACGAGTTCTAGGCCAAAAATTAATTTATGTGCAGGTGGCCCGGCTCAGAATGCAGGGAACCGTGCTAACGCAAATTTTGTGCAAGAATCCGTTCCCCGGAAAAAATCCAAGTGGATTTTTGATTGTGAGGCTACGGATACTATTACATATGATGCTTCAGATATTGTCAAGATTCAAAAAACCCATAAGAAAGTTGTACAGACGGCAAATGGTGACTTTGCCTCGGTGAAATATGCAAGGATCATTGAAATTTTTCCGTCTGTGAGATTATCTAAATGCTTATACGTGCCATCGTTATCTTACAAGCTCCTATCAATCAGTCATATTTCGAAGGAACTTAATTGTGTTGTTCTCATGTACCCGATGTTTTGTCTTCTGCAGGATATCCGTTCGAAGGAGATCATTGGGCGTGGTATTGAACGTGATGGCTTGTACTATGTCGATGAAGTTGCTACAGAGGGTTGGACACTCCTGACTCATGAGTCACCTGACCCGCAAAGCTGGTTGTGGCATCGTCGCTTAGGACATCCATCAAATGCCAATTTATGTTGGTTATTTCCTAAGTTTTCTAATCGTATTCCATTTCATTGCGAAACTTGCGTGTTAGGAAAAATTCATAGAAAATTCTTTGTGTCAAAACATTCTCCTGTTCAGAAATTATTCTCTTTAGTTCATTCAGACGTTTGGGGACCGTCTCCTGTGATTGGGGGACAAGGCTATCGATATTTCTTATTATTCATTGATGACTGCACTCGTTTTACTTACGTATATTTTTTAAAGAATAAATCTGATATTTTCAAAAAATTTACCCATTTTTCTCGCATAATATCCATCCAGTTTCAAGCCAAAATTCGGATCCTTCGGTCCGATAACGGGGGTGAGTTTGTGAATCATCAAATGACCAAGTTTTACTCTGATAATGGGATTATTCATCAGACCTCCTGTGCCTATTCTCCCCAACAAAATGGGGTGGCTGAGCGAAAAAATCGATCTCTTCTAGCAATGACCTGGGCTTTAATGATTGAGTCCAAGGTTCCGTCTCTGTTTTGTCCTGAGGCCGTAGCTACCTCGATTTTTCTCGCAAATCACTTGCCTACCCAAATTTTGAAGTTCTGTACCCCCATTCAAACCTTGTTTGATTTTACTCATGTGCCACCTGCTATGTCATTAGCACCTCGGGTGTTCGGGTGCACCGTTTATGTGCATATCCCTAAGATACATCGATCCAAACTTGATGCTTGTGCGGAGAAGTGTATCTTTGTTGGGTATGGGGGTACCCAAAAGGATTATCGATGCTACAGACCCAGGACTCATCGTCTGCATATTACTATGGATTGTAATTTTGTGGAAACTGAGTATTATTATCAGTCGTCTTCCCCACCACGGATTCAGGGGGAGATTCATGTGCCAGACTCTCTTGCCTGGCTCAACTCCGTACTAATGCCATAGTCTACTTATCCTGCGCCTCACGCACCTAGCTGCTTAGACTCTGAGTCCCCACCTACAAGGCCCATCTGTTAATTCAGGTATACAACCTTCATAGGAGCACGACATTGACATAGTACAATTAGCACAGGATGAGCTGCCTCAGTCATCTTCTTCGGCAGATATCCAGGTATTATCTGATATTCCGCTGCATATTGACTCTTCTTTGCCTGTGGATTCTGTGATTGACCATGCTGCAGGACCTGAGCCTAGTACACCCAAGTATGTCATACCTCACAGGACTACTCGGGGTGTTAAGCCAAAGAGGTACACACCGGATCATGACTCTAAGACTCAGAGGTACCTTGTGGCTGACCTAGTCAGGGGGAGCCTCCCTGAGTCTGCACGTGCCTTCTCTGCAGCCATATATAATGAAGAGGTCTCGGAATGAGACTGAAGCTATATATGATGAAGAGGTCCCAGAATGAGACTGAAGCTATGAGTCAACCTGTTTGGAGGCAAGCAATGGAAGATGAGATGAGTGCCTTGATGAAAAATAAGACTTGGGATATATGTCAGTTACCGAATGGGAAGAAAACTGTTGGATGCCGATGGGTCTTTAGTGTGAAAAGGAAAGTTGATGGATCTATAGAATGATACAAAGCTAATGGTGTAGCGAAGGGGTACACATAGACTTATGGGATTGATTATGGCGAGACTTTTTCCCCAGTGGCAAAGCTAGATACAGTTCGGGTCCTCTTCTCTATTGCAGCAAATTATGACTGGCATTTGCATCAGTTCGATGTTAAAAATGCTTTCTTACACGGGGACTTACATGAGGAGGTATATATGGAAGAACCACCTGCTTTCTCGCACAGCTTTCAGAGGAATGAAGTATGCAAGTTGAAGAAGGCATTATATGGCTTGGAACAGTCACCTAGAGCATGGTTTGGTCGATTCACCCTAGCCATGAGAAAGCATCGGTACATTCTGAGCAATTCCGATCACACTCTATTCTTAAAGCATCGGAGTCAGGGCATCACATGCTTGATTATATATGTCGATGATATGGTGATCACGGGAGATGATACAGAGGAGATTGAAACATTGAAAAGCAATTTGTTCAGAGAATTTGAAATGAAATACTTGGGAAAGTTGAAGTACTTTCTAGGAATCGAAGTATCACGATCAAAGTTGGGCATTTACATCTCTTAGAGGAAGTATATTCTGGATTTACTTGCAAAAACTGGTTTAGTTGATAGCAAACCAGTAGATACTCCTATTGTCTTGAACCACGGATTGAGGATTGTAGAGAAAGCAGAAGCAGCTGATCGGTCTCGGTATCAACACTTGGTAGGCAAGTCGATCTACTTGTCGCATACTCATCCTGATATTACATATGCGGTAGGGGTTGTAAGTCAGTTTATGCACAACCCCCAGAAGAATCATATGGAGGCAGCACTAAGGATTCTAAGGTATCTGAAAGGGTCCCCTGACACTGAGATCATTTATCAAAAGAACGGTCACCTCGATATTGAAGTATACACTGATGCTGATTGGGCGAGTAATCCTGTTGATCGTCGGTCAACATCTGAATATTTCACTATGGTAGGTGGAAATCTAGTCATTTGGAGAAGCAAAAAATAGAAAGTGGTTGCATTATCAAGTGCAGAAGCCGAGTTTCGAGGTGTGGCCCGTGGCATGAAGGAGATTTTGTGGATCAGGAGACTTATGACAGAATTGGATTTCGCTCCATCTCAAGTTTGCCCATTGAGGTGTGACAACAGGGCTGCCATTCAACTTGCACATAATCCTGTGCAGCATGACAGAACCAAACACGTGGAGATAGATCGTCATTCTATCAAAGAGAAATTAGAAAATAGCATTATCACACTTCCATTTGTACGATCGGAGGACCTACTGGCGGATATCTTAACCAAAGCCGTAAGTGGTCGGATTTTCAGTGATGTACTATGCAAGCTAGGTGTTGAACGTCCCATGCCGAGCTTGAGGGAGAGTGTTGAGAAGTAGTTATGTTTGGATAAGATAATGATATGTATTATAAATCCTTACCTTAGAGAGTTCCGAATTTACGGGAGTTATGGAGGTAGTGGAATCATGGAGTCATGGAAGTTCTATGAGACTTGCCTATATATGTACACAATTGATGAATGAAAAACACAACACAAAGTCCTCCCGTAGATGTAGGCATTGCCGAACCACGTAAATCTGTGTCTATTTTTCTTAACAATTTCGTGTTAGAGATAAATGTCTCACGTAGATTAAAAACAGAAAAATCAAATATTATATAATGAAACGTGTTGTTTAACTCTATTGCCTTTGTGCTAAGACTTTTATTAGTGTAGGCCCACATTTCCTTATATACAGGTACACACTTGTACGGGCCTGAATCCACTGAGTCGGGTCTGTCCCAAATTTCTACACGGTATCAGAGCTCACTATAAGATAATGATCGGAAAAAAAAGATCCATAAGCCTCAATACACCTATTCACCAATAAAATAAGGCGTACCTCAAGCACAAAAAGGACACAAGAGTCTTGATGTACCAAGAGGCGCCTGAGGTTAATTGAGTTAGCCCAGATAATATAAATAATCAAGTATCAACAAGGCTTGCTTAGTTGGAATGCGGGAGGATGTTAGAGACAAATGTCCCACATGGATTAAAAACAGAAAAATCAAACAGTATATAATTAAAAGTGTGATTCACTCTATTACCTTGATATTAAGATTTTTATGAGTGCAAGACCACATTCTGTTATACACTGGCTCACGCGCACACGCACCCACAGCCCGAGACCACCGGATCAGTTTTGTTTTAAATTTCTACTCTTTGGAGTCTTTTTCATGTGAAATTAATATTTTCTTCCTCTATAATTTACCAGAGGATAGATGCTCCCTAGTCCCTACTAATATGCAGGGTATTTAGTCAATTCTCAGTATCTGTATTAGTCACAACCAACTATTTATTAAAAATTTAACAACCTTAACTAAAACAACATTATTTATTCATTTAATTGTTTGTACTTGCGATGGTTAGATTAGACACATTAAAACATCAACAGATAAAATTTATGAAGTAATGTTTGAAATTGTGAAAGACATTATCCAAATTATTATTATTTATTCATTATTCACGAAGCATATAATTTACAAACAATAATAAAAATGACAAAAAAATGGACGTTTGTGTAATGTTCATCATGGTCCCAACCCGCTGTGTATGATAAGGACCACGGGATGCGAATAAAGACATGGATATGTAAACACGAAAACTTCTCTACATGCATCGGATCTACAATAAATAGAAACACTTTGCAAATATTTTTTTGGGTGATAATCAGATTCGAACCATTAACCTCATTCACCCACTCACTCATTCATACAGTCAAATCACTAGGCCAAGGTTATCTGGATACTTTGCAAATATATAAAACAAAAAAATATGTTTTCCATAATCATTATTCATTACACAATGCTTATCCATTGTGTGATCGGTTCTTCAATTTTGGTTACGGGCACTCTAAAATTCTAATAAATGACCGGCTAATCCTATGTACATAAATGTTCAATTTGTTGTTTTTACCCACCACAATAGACCCGCAGCTTGCATATCATTCGGCTACAAAATTTATCTTTTCTTACCCTGCTTATTTTTTAAATATTTTTTTTGGGTAAATGGACTTATAAATTACTCTTGGATCAAACCCTAAACAAAATTTTTTATTATATGTCTAGGTGTTGAACGGTGACTCTCTGTCGTGCTAAAATATCGCCTATACTGGAACGTATGCAACCTATATGGACGCACAGGCTGACCAGGTGCTGAGTGATCAATGGCCACACATGAACAACCTAGCTTGAAATATAACTAACTTTTATGGAGAATTTTTTATTTTGAAAAAAAAATTGATTTTGGTAGGGGCTCCATGTTGGTTTAATACCTTGAAAAAGCTTTGTGAGTAGTTGTCCCACACACCAAAGATCAAGATTTCATCCATTCTCTCCCAATCCAATTTATATCAATTTCATGAAGTATTCAATGAACCATCAATAAATAATTAAATATAAATAATAATTTTGTCAAAAAATACAAATTGTATGATTGATGAAGAAAATTTTGCACGGGACCTCCGCCCGGCGAGTGATAGGGCAAAATGAGCAACGGTATTCAATGCAGACAGCCACTTTTAGCTAACAAAGTATGGCCTTTATTAAGTGTACCAAAAGCAAAATAATACGTTGCCAATTGCCACAAGTTGTGTTCCCTCTAAAGTCAAGATGTCACAAATTTGTGTAGGTACTTTGGATCTTCAAATCGAAATCTATTGATGGCGAATCCTCGCAACTAAGGTGATTGAAAAGCATACCCGGGATTTGTCTAGTTTTTACATTGTTTTTTGCTTTGGTTTCCTTTGTATAAAAAAAAAAAATTGGCACTAATTCTTATTTTTGGTAGCTAAATCATCACAAACAAATATGTATAGGGAATGTCCATGGTTACCGAATCGAATTACATAACCTAGACAAAAAAGGGTTTTTCGGCGACTTCGGGTCACAGAAAAAAAATATCAATATTTTTGGAATCCTCACGATAAAGCCTTTCAAGAACCGATCATATATTTTGATTTTGATAGTTTCAGCGTAAAAAAACTAAAAAATCAAATTAAATAAGTATTTAATAGTAGGAAAGTTAACTCTAGAATTAAACAGTGTATTGTAGAACTAATTACTATACATATTCGACCTTAGATTTCGTAACCAATCTCATTTTTTTAAATTAAAGATTATTCATAATTAAGTTTCGGTAATCCTAGCATTTGGGATATATATATATATATTTCTGTTCGAGAAGTAGGTCGCCTAGGCCGCTTAGGCGCCGCCTAAACACTAGAATGTTGCCCTTCGCCTTGCCCGAATTACCGCTTTGACCGCTTTGACCCCTTAAATGTCCGCTTAGGCGGATGACTAGGCCGCTTAGATGCTGAATAAACTTTAACCGCTTAGGATCCGTCTAATGCTTTCTCTGTGATATATATAACCGTTCTTAAAACATCTTGAGTCTATGTTTGACTCTGCTAGATTCTCACAATATAGTATATTTTTTAAAAAATAAAATGTTAACTTTTCCAAATTACCCGAAAAGGGGGAAAATTTTGCCATTACACGCGATAAACCATTAGAGTTAACTCAACGGGTTACCCTGAGTCAATACCCGAACCACCACCCCTCAACGTCGTGCGAAGAACCGCCGCGATGCGGCAGCAGCCGCGGCGGCTCCTCCCATAACACCAAGGGTCTGTGTCGTGCGGTTCGTTCTTGACTCACCCCCCTCCACCACCTAAACAGCAATTGCACATTTAACTCGAGTAGAGTTTAGGTTTACACCACGCACACACGCCAATCAGAATGAAGAATTCGGACCCCCACCATCCCGCCGCAGTCAGTTCTCGCAGTGGAGCGCCGCCTTGATTTTCTGTACGGTGCATGAGATGAGATTATTAACCGTCTCCACCGACTCCACCGTCAGTTTCGCCGTCGGCTGGCTGTTCACAAGGATCTGAAACGCCACCGTCAGCAGAGACCCGCTCGCCCTGTGGGTCGGGCTGCCGTTGCTCGTCGGCCCATTACCCGATCTACCGCGCGATACCGGCCCATCCGGCACGATCGCGAATCCGGAAGGGAGCAGTGCCACGTAGGCAGAATCTCCACCGTTCATCACGACGTGCATTGCCGGGATGTCAACGGGCGCGTACACAACGAGGGACCCCGCCGGGTCGATGCAGGTCTCCTGGAGTACCAACATGCTGCTCTGGTTGGAGTTCACGGCCTGAAAGGAAAATGACAAGAAAACCACTCGTGAAATACTGGCATCTGCAGAAACCAGCTAGAGAAAATAGACTTTTCCACTGTACATAATTATTTACAAATCATAGAATATGAATATGTGGAATAATGAAAATAATAAAACATGTCTACCCAAATTACAATAACACATATCAATATTCTATTAATTATACATAATTATATACACCTATTATTATTGATAAGAGTAAACTTACGATGACGAACGTAAAGTATCGAATAATTGAATTATATGTCGAATTTTAATCATAATCGTCGAGATTGTAATCTGATGTTTAGATTTGACGGCGATAATTAGAATTCGACATATTATTAACCTATTCCACACATGAAGTTTTTATAGACTATAGTCTTTTCCAGAATATTTATAATTGATTCTAGAATAATGTTGCTATTTTGTATAGGATTGAAGTTTGCAGTTTCAGGATATGATTCCTTTATAAAGACGAAAAAAAGAATAATATAGCTAAAATTAAGGAATCAAAAAATAAATTTTCAATTTTAAAAAATGACCCAAAATGAAAAAGAAAACTTACGCCGGTGCGCAACAGGGAGACGCAGTTGCCGTGATCCTGTCCTTTCGCGATGTGTGCCATTTCTTGCATCGGCCCGCCGTTGGAGAGTATGTCCCACTCGCTCCGGAAATGCTCGTCGCGGAGGAAGTCGAACAGCCGCTGTGGGGAAACCGGAAGCCACACGGAGGTGGCGGCGCTCAGCACGATCCCCGACGGTTCGCCGGGATCGTCCACGCTCTTCCGGGTCATCACCTGCACGTCCTCGTCGATGTTCTCCGTCCGGAGCTTGTTCCATTTGTGTACCGACGAGGCGCAGATGCCGGCGCAGAAATTGTTGGTCATTCGTTGGGCCAGTTTCAGCATGCTCTTTCGACCGCCGGGCGTTATTGCTGAATTGGAGAATGTGAAGTGAAATTCAGTATAAACAAGTTAGAGAAACTACTCAAGTGGAGACAATATTCCTAGTACAAATCTACATTTGCATAAAGTGTTAGAGCGGTTTATGGGCTGTCAGGAACCCTTAACGGACTTAGGCAGTTAAAACGTTTCTAAGCGGACTCTGACCGCCCAGTGCTTAGGCAACTCTGACTTCTCGAACAGATAAAAATGGCTTTTGTTTGAAGAACATTACCGTTGTGGTCTCTTTGTGGTGCGTTGGAGGACATGAGAATGGCTAGACACTCGCATTGCCTTTGCAGAGTGGCCACCCATCGCTGCGCGCCAAAGGCCATGCCGGCGGTGATCAGTGGCCGGTAGAGCTGGTGCACCACACTCTCATCATACTCAATATGTTCCACCCACGTAACCTTAACACAACACAATAAGAATAAGAAGAAGAGAATACCACACTGGAGCAATCAAATGAATCACTGTAGCAGTAGCAGTAGCAGTAGCAGTAGCCACATGAAACAAACGCCATCCCAAAGAAACTCAAAAAAAAAAAACAAGAAACTATACGACGAGGATCATAACAACGTGACACGAGAATCATTAGATTATTAGAAAATAATGAAAGTCAACAATGTTGTTCCCTCCCCTTTTCATCAGATTGACCACACCACAGCTTTCATGGAACGGGAAGGCAACACAACACAAGGTCAAAGGAACACTACACTGTTCTTTTTCCTTTTTAATATGAGGATTCTGCAGGCACGAGGATGGCAGATAGAGGATACGTACAAAGACTTACTCTCTAGTCACGTGTCCGCAAACTCCTCTTATATAATTTCAGCCAGGTCTCTGGGATTTTGACCGTGTTTTGGAGTAGAAAAAACAAACCCCTTATCATGCTGGAAACAGATGACAGTAGTATACACACAACACCGTTTTTCTTTATGCAGACCCCACCCCCCACTACCAGACAGCAACGAGGGATTGGAATAGAAACATCAAAAGCTTCCCGTTTTGTTATTTTATTCTCCCAATGCTCGAAAGATTCACATGCACATTTACTACGAAATTATATGAAAATTTAATGCGTCCCAAGGAGGAATAGGAGCAATGCAATGGAGGCTTCCATTTCATAGTTTCCAAGGCATCAACACCGAGGAAGTGGTATGGGAATCGAATCGAAACAGAGAGATTAAGATGTCCGACTTGTTATAAAAATGCGTTCTTGAAAAAGGGGAAATAAATACACATCAGGTGAAGAAAGAAAAAAAAAAAAGGTTGGATTTTTGGACAAATGTGCCTTTTTTTGCGCGTAGGTGTTGTTTTCAAATAAATGTTCTCAACTACGTCCCAAGGTGGTAAGGTGGTGCAGTTGTGGCTTCAACGAACTTATTTAACACCAAGGGATGAAGGGTATACCAAACCATAGAGAGACTCAATAAATGTCACCAAAAACATACAAGTGTGGAGCTGTGTGTAATAAGTGCAGTGACAACAAGGAATAATGGGGAAAAATGTATTTTTCTGCGATTTGGGAAGAATTTATCCAAACAGTACCTTGGAATAGCCATTCGGCATATCTTGCACCAAGCATCCGGAGGGCAGCCGCCGGCAGTTTGGGAACAACGCGCCACCGGGAGTCTCCCGGACGGTGTCGATGGAGACGTCCACCACAGCCCATACTCCCTCAGCGTGCTGTTTGCAGAACCTGAGAAAATTCACCTCTCTGACAGGGACCAATGGGGATAAAACTTGGAGAGCAGCATTCAT
>JAOYMZ010092426.1:0-10551 GCA_025802335.1 Pinguicula primuliflora | reverse complement strand
AACAATACATAATTATATTACATATATGCTCAACGTTGGAATTAAATCCAACTATGTTGAGAATAATCCCAACATAAGTGATTTAACAGGTTATTCCCGGTAGTTCTTCTACCATGCCGATGCAATTATACAGATACCAAAATGAGATTTTATGTCCTTACATGCCAATTTGATTTGGTTCACTGTGTTCTTTATGCAGCATTTATTTGTCTGGGAATATGTAGTGTCCAAGTTGTTCTTTAAGCAGACAACAAGCCGGCTACCTTACATTTCTAAGGATCCTATGATCTATGTGGCATCTGAAATGTTTGGACCAGCTCTTGAATCTGATATAACTCAGCTCCCTGTCCAGGTTATATCGAAATCATCTAAAGCAATTTTCTTTATGCTATACTTAAATTACCAATAAAAATTTAATGCTTCAATTTTGAGATTTTAACTCTTCAAGCATCAAACAGGACGGGTGGGTTTAGTAGGAGGGATTAGTGGGATTTAATATTATAGGATTTAGTAGGATGAAAAAATATATCATACGTTTAGTCGGCCGGATTATGTAGGATTTTAGGGATTTATGATTTACTATATTTTAAAATTACACTATAACCTAAATCCTCAAAATCCTACATAATCATGTCTACTACACGTACACGGATGTTGTATTTTTCTATCCCACTAAATTTCATCCTATTATATCCTACATAATCCCTTCTACTGAACCCACCCGACATGTGAGAATCTCACATTGACAGTTCTTGCTCCAGCTTCATTTACTCCTGCTGCTGTTTCCTTAAGTAATTCGCCATTCACCACAGTCCCTGCTGCTGCAAAAGTAGCAGAAAGGGCTGCATGTGATCGGCAATGAGACACACATCATCGTTCGAGTTCTGTATCCCGGATTCGAGGCAAAGAATTGGACGACAAACTTTGAAGAAGAAATGAAGCAGGTCATTAAGATCTTGTCAAAGGTACTTACAGCTAGATTGCACCTTCCAACTTCAATTATTTTGTCTGGAGCATCAGCCAAGTACTAGTCGCTTTCTTCCCCGTATAATTCATCTCAAACAGACTCCGAACGTTTTGATCTTTCTTCCCTACTTGGCTACTATTCTCGATACTCCTACTGTCCTACATGAGAAGAGGACACAGACACCAAAGTTACACCCAAATGTCTCCGATTGGACACAGACAGACGTGTATGCTGGTGTCCAGCAGTGGTGTACCTGCCTATGGGACTCTATGTTTGTTCTTGTTGATACATTTTGTGCATTTGGCGTAGACGTGCCAGGTTAGATCATTTCCCGTATCCAAGATGGCATGAATATCCATGGGTGGACAGGGCCGGCCCTGGGGTAAGCCCAGTGAGCCGGCCTGCTAGGGCATCCGGCTAGACGCATCCAACTAGGGGCATCCGGCTTGGGGAGCGTCCTGCTAGGGGGCATCTGGCTAGGGGGCCGGCTAGGGCATCCCGAACCCCAGGGCCGGCCCTGTGGGTGGACTGCCCATATAAATTTTCATATAGTATGTAAATCCGTATTAGATGATGATGGATCCATTGAAACCATCCGGCTTACCAAGAAGTCCTCTTCTCATAGGAGCCAAGTAGGGAAGAAAGCTCAAAACGTTCATAGTCCGTTTGAGATAATTATACAGCCATGTATCAAAATGGGTTGAAGGGTTGGCTTATGATGAGTAATTTGTAACATTTTGATTCGGCTAAATATGTGTAGTCCGATTTTATTATATACTTATTCGCATGAATGTATTAACTATTAATGGAGTTGTAGTATGATTGATTAGCCCTAGCTACGCATAATAGTTTAGTTACTAACCAACATACGTAGGAACAATTAGCTAGCTATTCTTGTCATACACGCATGAATCATCCATGGAATATGACTGCAAGAATGATTTATGATCACGGGTTCATCAAGCACGCTTTATAATTTTATCCGATCAGCTTCATTAGGATTAGGATACTCAAAACATGTATATAATACTAATAAGAAAAATAATATACTCTATTTTTATTACTTCTTTACTTTTTGTTCAACAATAAAAAGTCTCCAATCCGCCCATCCTTATTAATCTAACAACGAAAGAGAATATTAAGGAATTAATTGCAATTTATGGACACTAGAATGGAATAAATATCCAATATTATATAAATTAATATATGAATTCATTGCTAGAGTTCTTATTTTCTTGAATTGAATTTTTTTATATATGTGATCATGCTCGTTGTAGATATTCATATTCAATTTAGATCTATTAATCCGGCTATATATATATATATATATATTATAATATCGTTCTTATACTTTTTTTTTAAAATTTTCAACATATATAATTTGTGTATTTTTTTTATAAGTAAAAATTTTTATTGGTTTTAATATTTACAGTATATGTATTTACAACGGAGGATATTTATAATGTATACTCTATCACCGCGTATGTCATACCAAAATAGAATTTCTAGAACAATCAGCTTCTATCACACATTATGAAGAGTGCTCAAAACTGGATTGGCAGGGTCATAAGTATCACATTGTCGTTCATGTCGTTGTCTCCAGCTGGGTCCAGTCTATAACTAGGAACGGGTGGCATAAATCCAAGGTTGAACTCCTCCTTGCAAAAGTGTACACAATATAGGTCATAGTACAAGTGCATATATAAGAGAATACTGATAAACGACCTAATAATGTGATCATGCATGAATTTGATAGTAATATACAATTTGTGTATGAAAACATTTTTCATACATAATTTGTGTAAATGAGACCTTAAATAGTAGCCGTTGAAATGTATTTGTGCAATTAAACCCTCATTTTCTATGACATCATGGGGTACGACCAATCTGGGGTGCAATTGGAAACTTTAAGAAAAATTGACATATTAGAAGTGATATAAAATATAAATCAGTAAGAGTATATGAATCTGAACTTGAACACAAATTGTAGTGCACAATATAATCTTTGAATTGTTATAGATGTAATGATTGGAACAGTTTTATAAGTATAAGATTTCTGTAATCGTCGGTCCTTACCGTTATATAAAGAGGATTACAGAAAATAACAAGAACAGGGTTTCGCGCTCTTCGAATCTTCTCTTTTTCTTTCCTTCATAATTCTTTATATTACACTATGATATAGTTATTGATTTTTATCAAAATTAAAATTATCAATAAAAAAGTTCACCCTCATGGAATTTTTTATTTTATTTTTAATCCTAATTTGGAAAATTACCAATAATGAACTCAACGAAACTCGAGCACGAGTTTTTATATTTTAGGAAAGTTTTTCATCCCTAATTCTAGCCACAGGTGTTACCAAATATATCGAACAAAAAACCAAACTCATTGTTAAAAAAACCAAACTCATTGATAAATTTTTTATTTGAGTTTCAAATTCTAAGCCATCAAAATATTCCCGGAAAGGAATTCTGCGTCGATGACGGCATGAAAGCGCTTAAATTATTTTTTGGGGGATAATCATGGTATTCGAAATCATTTTTTATTCGATTAATTTATGGGATCCATGCAAAGTGATCCATCCACATGGATCAGGTAAGTCTCCGGCCTTTGGCCTGCGGTCGTGCCCACAAAGAATTATTTGCACCCAATGGAGATTGAACCTGAGATCCCATCCCTCTTTAGAAATTTAAGTCCTAAGCCTCCACCACTAGGCCAACCACTTGGGGTTGCTTAAATCACTTAAAATATCGCTTTGAATCGAGTAGCTTAATGGTGAGTGAGTTATATTCTAATATGAAAATATTTCAATAATTTTACTGTAAAAAATATCGTTTTGACTTTCAGACCACGACAATTAAAGATATGAAAATGTTATTTGTACACACTTTTTTGATACTATTGGTTGACATTGTTATGTGGTAACAATTGCAACCACAATTAAAAATAAATAAATAATATAATATGTGATTGTGATGGTTAATAAAATATGCATAATTATCATTTAAATATATGATATTTGCTGGATCAAAGTCCGGAAAAATGGCTGTTAAAATCCTACATATTCTTTTTGTATTGCAGCACCTATTGTCCACACAACACCCGAACATGCCTTTCATATAATTGCTTTCCCCATGATGTCCGCCTTCTGAAATCATGATTGGGTTTTGGGTCATCTCTGTTTTCAATTTATCGCCGTCCTCACCGAATCTTCGTTACATATTCCCCTGTTATAAGTTATTTGGTGTCTCTCCGTCTTCAAACTGTTTGAAGACTTCTCATCTCTTCTGGGGATATTTTCTTCTGTTCCTGACAGATTTCTGTCCAAGTAAAATATGCCCAATAATAGCTTGAATAATTGGGGAAAGGTTCTTTATGTGGTGTTTTCTTTCTGCTGTGCCCTCTGCTTTGGTGCCCTCAAAAGTTGGTTCTCCAATTTTATTGCTGTCTTTAGTTTCTTCGTTATCATTCTTGTGAAATAGTTTCTGTAATGCGTAAGAAAGTTCTGTTCTTGCTACTGCTGCAGGTTTGCTTGTCGGTCCGTTTGCTGTTTTGATACTGATTTTGGGAAATTTGGGAGTAATTTTAGGCCTTTTCCCGGCCCATGTTGTCTGGACAGTTTATACCCTTATCAAGTAATCATTCTCATTGATCTCCTTAATTATGTTGTGTAAATAGTTAATTTCATTATTTGTGATTATGAGGGCATGAAGATTGATTGGCTGGATGGGTTTTATTTTATTTTAACAGAACAGATAGGTTTGATGTTCCACTCAAAGTTGCACTCTTGTTGGGACTGCCTGCATTATTTGGAATTTGGTTGGCTCTTAGCATAGCTGGTACTGTTCTTGTTGGGGTGGGGTATGGCTTTTTTACTCCATGGGTTGCTTCTTTTGAAGCCTTTAGGCTGGAAGATGAATCCAACAAATTCTTCCATTCCATTGTGGTAAGTTGCAATGGACCTCTCTTTTGGGGATTTTGATTAGGGCATCTGTACTTGTATCTGTTCTAACTTCTGCACTAAACATGGATCTAGGATGGAACATGGGGAACTATTAAAGGGAGTTGCACGGTTGTTCGTGATTGTGCGGACTTAGGTGTTCACTCCTACCCTCTCTACTTGAAGGAAATACGAGAAAATCCGGCTTCAAACGAACTTCAACCGCTTAGGTAGTAAAGCACTTCTCCATTTAATCAAAGGCATTGTTCTAGGTAGCTTCTACAACATTATTTCTAGCTTAAGATAAGGAATCATTCATTTCCAAGCAGCTTCTGCGAAAAAGGTTTTAAGCAACTTTCTCTTGAAGTTTCTGTTGAGGGGTCAGTGTTTTTATTTCCCAGCAGTCTTTACAAACACTTTATAGATTCTTCTTTTTTGGATAAACCATAGAAGATGGTGAATTCTTTTAATTTGACATAAGTTTCGTGTTACTTTCCTGTCCAGATTTATTCATGTGCCAGCATGCATCTTTGTAGGCCTTTTAGGCCTAATTGTGGAAATCCCACTTTACACAGCTATAGCATTAGTCAAGAGTCCATTCATGCTGTTCAAGGGATGGCAAAGACTTATACAGGATCTTATCAGCCGGGAAGGACCCTTCCTCGAAACAGCTTGTATTCCTGTTGCTGGTTTGACAATCCTCATGTGGCCACTTGTTGTTGTTGGTAGCATCGTAATGGCGATATTCACGAGTTTTTTTATCGGACTATACGGTTCTATAATCGTATATCAGGTTTCATTTCCATCTGTCATTTCATGTACATTCTCTCTCTACTCACTACTCGAAGTCAGATGATCGTCTTCTGTATTGATGCAGGAAAGGTCCTTCAGAAGAGGTCTTGCTTATGTCATTGCGATGGTCGCAGAATTTGATGAGTACACGAATGATTGGCTTTATCTACGGGAGGGCTCAATTCTGCCAAAGTAAGTAATAACAGAAACTCAGCTGTTGTATTTCCCCATGCTCTCTGTGTTGGTTGCAGCACACTGATATATTTGTGTCTTTAACAGGCCTCGTTATAGAAAGCGAAAACCAACCAGTTCATCAGAACTTACAATTGGAAGAAACCAGTCTTTGCGCGATAGATTCGGTTCACATTTCCATGAAGGCCGTGGGATGATTGTTCCAAGCCTTACAGCATCAAGATCAGTTCGTGAGACTATGAAAGAAGTGAAAATGGTGCAGGTATGTATGTGCTTATATTGCTCTGAGGGACTGCATCATAACTTGTTTATGTTATCCACCAAAATGACATAAACAACACAAGTTCAGTCAGACTATCCGAGTTCCATTGATCCAATATCCATTATGAACTATATACATTCTCATACTACTTTCTGTTTCTGGTTGGAAACACAACAGATATGGGAAAGCATGATGAAGGCGTCCGAAATAAGGGGAAAGGAGTTACTTGACGCTGGCGTGATAACACCAACTGATCTTTCAGATTGTTTGAAGTCAAAGCATGCCAATGAAGCAGCCATCATTGATGTAGGATTGCCTTGTTTCACATTGTTGCACACACTTCTCTGCTCCATTGAAGCGGGATCCAGCGGTCTCATACTTATGGATGGTACGGAGGTTAACCATCTGAATCGGCCACAGGACAGATTGTTGGACTTCTTTTTCCACCCCATAATGGTTCTCAAGGAGCAGCTTAGAGTTCTCAAACTTGAAGAAGGCGAGATAAAGTACCTCGAAAAAGTACTGCTCTTTGGGAACAACACAGAGCGCTCCATGCTGTGTGAAAACAGCAGTTCTGTTCCTCAAGATGCACTCAGAGCTGCTCAAATTGAAGGCATCTGTCGCAGGTAACAACAGAATCACATCTATTTGCAGGCACTACTGCTTGAGATAATACTTTCCTTTCCAGTCCAAAAGGGGAAATCTTTCCATCTTGATTAGCTTCACATTCTTTGCTCATTTTTATTTTGTAGGATGGTTGGCATTACTAGAAGTATATCCAAATTTCCAACGTACAGACGGAGATACAGACAAGTTGTTAAGGAACTAATCCTTCACTCCACAGGAAAAGATTATTCCGTGGGATCTTTGGCTCATTCTGGAGCGAAGGAGGGATCGAATCATTCTGTTAGATCCGTAGCTTCCATCGAGATTGTTTAAACAGCAGTTTGGATTTGGTTTAGAAGAAGCATCAGTCTGCTTAGCATGCATTCATTGATCTTTTAATACAGAGTGTGTTGTAAATATCAGTTGACTGGAGGAGGAAGGAGTTTGCAAGGAATACGAATTTGTTGTTGCTTTACACGAAAGAGAACACAAGATATAGGCTTTGGTCTTCAAGATTGGATCTGCATTCGTAGGAATTTGGAAGAATTTACTCAAACTTTGAAGTTATTTTCAATAAGTATCATTTGATTCATTAACTGAGCTTGAAATAATCTGAAATTGCAGGCGACAGAAGTTTCGTCATAGTTTTTTGAGATGTAAACTTCAAGGGAAGGCATTGAATTATGAACAGTTATGTAAAAAGTAAAAATTATGGGCACAAGATAGTCACTCAAGTTCCACCATTCAAAATAAGGTTTAGAGAATCCCAAATTCCATCACAAATTGTGCTAAAATGTTACCTACCTTCCCGTATTATTATGCTCATTGAGTAAGAGCTCTTTATTGCAAGTTATGATTTTCTGTACAACTCAATTTTTAGATGTGAATCGAGCTCGAATGAATAAGTCATGCCCGAACTCATTTAGTTAAGTTTAACGAACCTTCAAGGTTGCAAAATTCAAGCGGAATTAAAAACCCGAGAAATTAAGAATCAAAATAAGGATTATGCACCACAAAATGGAGGATCTTTGAACGCCATCATGCCTCAACTAAGGTGTCCAAATGCCATTCGTTTGAGTTTACCAACAAAACATGTAGATATTAAAAACTTCCTATGAAGAATTGTTTAAGAAAAATTCCTAGGTTTTTTCTGAGCTTTCGCCCATAGTTTTCTTTGCATTCAACAAGAAAAGTATCAGGTTGCTTTATGTAAATTTCATCCTCCAATCATCATATAGGAAAGCAATCTTGACATCGTTTGCTCTGCCATTAAATCAAATGTACGTTTGGTAGCGTTATCGAGTTATCAAACCTGATAAGCCTTGATGTGATAACGGTAGATTACTCGGTTGACAAGGTATGATAATTTGAAAGCTTGATATGTTATCACCTATTTGGTGTAGCATTTATTCTGGCGTTCTTACTCGGCAGAGAGTGATAGAATAGTAAAAAATAGTGAAATGACTACAATACCCTTATTTTAATCATGTGTTCAGCAGACATGATTTATTTACCCAAACATCGTGCACATTTCTGCTGAATCCTGATACAACAAGATACAATCATGCGAACAATTTGATACAACCCATACAAACAATATTATTCAAACAATTTGAGAAAACCAACTAATTGTTAGAATACAACAAGTACATGATACAAGAGAAAAGTCATCAATCAATGTCCAGTACGCCAAGCATTAAATATGTCAAGTGCCATTTGATCCTTATGTTGGTTCCACTCCTGAGAGGACTCCACTGAAGCTATATACTCTACATCCTTGTATTCCTCATTATCAGGAGTCAATATCTAACCTCTCGACCGGGTCATTGGGCATCGATTCCTGAATGAAGTTGTGCAGTAGTGTGCAAGCAAGACTTGTGTCTCGAATGGGTAAAAGGATGAGCTATGCAAAATAGCCCATCTTTTCTTCAAAATCCCAAAGGTTCGCTCAATGATATTCTTTGCTTGAGCATGCTTCATGTTGAAGTACTCGCTTGAATGAGTTAAGAGTGTTTCTGTCAGTCCCCTACTCATTTAAATGGTATCGAATGGATCTGTAAGGAGTCAAAAACCCCTCCTCATTTGCGTAACCATTGTCGCACAAGTAGTATGAACCTGTACAAATAAGATTGTTATTATACTAACAATTTTAGTGGCTGATCAACAAGCATTAAAATTGTTCTAGTCTTCTACATTTGTTTATACTCTTCATAACCTCTTGTTCCCTCAGAAACTCGTAGATAAAGATAAGAAGAATGACCAACTGAATCTTCGTACACGCCTACGACAACAACATAAATAACTGTTAACAACAACACAATTCAACAGCATATTGAATCATACTTCAACAGAATTGAGCCGAAGCATACTTCAACAGAATTGCATATTGAATCATACTTCAATAGAATTGCATATTGAATCATACTTCAACAGAATTGCGTATACATCTAACACTAGCATATAACATTAAGCCGAATCATACTTCAACAAAATTCGAATTTCAGAAACCCAATTTCAACATTGAGCTGAAGCATACTTCAACAATTCGAATTGAAGATAAACTAATTTAACATTGAGCCAACCATACTTATCCAATTCGAATTTCAGAACCCAATTTCAACATTGAGCCGAAACATTTAGAAAGTTCATGTAATGAAGAAAAAACCGAAAAGCAACATATGGAAGAAAATCGAAATGCAACATTTTGAACAAACCTGTTTTATCCGAATACGATTCCCATACAATACAAAATCCCAGAATTTGCAGAATCCCAAAAGGCTTCCAACTATACAATACCTAATAGTTACACAAGAATCCCAGAAGTTTAGGAATATGAAAAACCAGAAAGTCGATATTCAAGATACTCACAACCCTAATTCCCTAATTCGAAGAACAACACAAATCGAGCAAATCCCTAATGCGAAGAACAAGACTAATCGAGAAAATCCAGAAGAATAGCACAAATCGAAAACAACACAAATCGATAAAATCCCTAATCGAAAAATAGCACTAATCGAGAAAATCTAGAAGAAGCCATTGAAGACTGAAACTTATCTTGAAAGATAATTCTCGACCGAGAGTTGAGGGGCGATGGCGGCGGATTGTGAAATGAAGATCGAATGAGAGTTCTGTGGGATGAAAAATGAGTTCTGCTCTGCGGGATGAGAAATGAAAAAATGAGAGAGGGTAATTTTGTAAAGAAGGGTATGATTAAAAAGCTTGATACAAAATCTCTGGTGGCGAGCGGGGATACCAAAACATTCGTTATCACAAATTTCACGGGTCGGAGGGATTAAAGAGCACGACCCGGAAAATTTGAAAATGCCACCAAACAAATGATAAACTGTGATAAAAAAGTTATCAAGACTTAATCAAGGCTAAAATTGCTGCCAAACGTACCCCCAAGAGTAGAAACCAAACTCAACACAATTCTAATGGATGACATATATCTTCACCACAAGGGAAAAAATCTCAAATCAACGGTGGTTGAAATAAATAAATTTGGGTGGTTTATTGTTTGCTTTGCCTATTAGACGTCCAAATTGAATTTTTATTTTTTTTTGTTTTATTATTGGTTAAATTTTTGGAGAATTGCTGCTCCCTCCAAGGTATTGGTCTCTAGACCTCCAACTTGTGAGGTGGATTTCTCACCACTTGACAGTTAGGAATCGATTTGAACTTTCATCTTGTGAGGCTTGGTATCGGCAATGTAGCTGAGATATCCAAAAGTGCGCAAGAAAGATAAATCAGGAGGAACCCCAATGAGGACCTCATGCGGACTCTTCCACCGGA
>JAOYMZ010092425.1:0-10551 GCA_025802335.1 Pinguicula primuliflora | reverse complement strand
CAATTTTGGTATGTCTTCAATTGCTTGCGGGAGATTTTGGTGTATGCCGAGCCAATTTTGACATTGTCTCCATGTGTCTTGTGTGATTCCACACAGATGAACAGATGAAGAGCTGACTCCTGTTCGCAATCACAAATGGGGCAGCGATCATTCACCAAAGGTATGCCTCTTCTTGCTAGGTTGTCTCTTGTTTGGATCCTATTATGCATTAATTTCCATACAAAAGCCTGAATTTTCGTTGGGGTGCATGACTGCCATACCAAACCTGCAATTTCACATGGGTTTTGGGTATTCCATTCAGCTTCCATCAATTTTGCATACTGATCTGCTACACTGTATCTTTGGTCTGCCAGTATCCATTTATCATCAGCATCTGTTGGAGGTGGTGCAGTTACTAGGAGTTGCTATAATTCTTCTAGCTGCGACTGTTCGTGTGAATTCCATAGGCGATGCCATAGCCAGAACCATGTCAAGGTAACATCATAGTACCCTTTTTCAGTAATCGTAGCTTCTTTATCCACTGCTAGATCGTATAGCTCATTGAATTTATGCTCAAAGCTGCTATCTCCTAGCCATATGTCCTTCCAAAACATAATTTTTGTGCCATTCCCCATCTGTCTTCGTAGTATAGAGGCAAACCAGCTTTGTTCTAATACATGCTTCTGCAAGTCGTGCCTCTACTGAGAAAATCTAGGATCACGTCGCGTATATCCTCTTTGTGTATTTTCCAACTCTCCATATAGTGAGTGTAATACTGTAGCCCATAGCTGATTAGGGGTGCCAACCATTCTATGACCCCATTTACCGAGTAGTGATAAGTTGAACTGCCGTAAGCTTTTCACACCCAGTCCCCCCTTTATTTTAGGAAGGCAGATAGTTGACCACTTGATCCATGATATTCTTTTCGTGCCATTCAGTTCCTCTCCCCATAGGAATTTCTGGATGATGCTTGTCATCTTTTTCAGTATACCAATCAGAGCCTTATATATGGAGAGGTAATAGATTGGCATAGATGCGAGTACTGACTTTATAAGTGTGATTCTTCCTCGATATATATTTGTTCTCCCAACGTTTCAATCTATTTTCCAAGAGTTGAAGCACTGGTCTCCATGTGGTTTTTAGGCGTGGATTTACTCCCACTTTCACCCTTGATATGTAAAGGGTAGTGAGTCTCTGGCACAGTTCAGTATTCGGGCACTTTGATGATGTTCTTGCACAGTCATGTTGAGTGCAAACAGTCTGCTCTTCCCGTAATTTACCTTCAGTCCAGATAGGATCTCAAAGGTTCGTAGTACTCCTTTAATAGTCTAAGCATCCGCTAGTGAGCCATCCATAAATATTATAGTGTCGTCCGTATATTGATGGTGTGTGGCGCTCACTTCAGCATTTCCTACTGAGTAACCCTTTAGTAATCCATTCTAGGCTGCTGCAGTTAATAGTTCATTGAGGTCTTCTGCTGTCAGGGCAAAAAGCAGAGGTGATTGGGGGTCCCCCTGCCGCAGCCCTCGTCCCATTTTAAACTCTCCACACAAGCTTCCGTTAACAATGATTGATAACCATGCACTCTGTATGCACCCTTTGATCCATGATAACCATTTCTGGTTGAAGCCAAATTTTTGCATAATATTCCAAAGGTAAGACCAGTTTACACTATCAAACGCCTTCTGAAAATCAACTTTAAGGACTCCACATTTCTTCTTTTTATTCTTCGCATCATGTAGTATCTCATTTATAAGCACCACACTGTCCAAAATCGGTCTTTTGGGGATAAATCCAGTCTGACTCTGCGAAATGATTCTAGACAGCACCACACTCAGTCTCCCTGCAAGAACTGTGGCCAAGATTTTATACATAGAACTCACCATTGAAATAGGGCGAAAATCTCCAATATTCTGTGGACTAGAGGTTTTAGGTGCCAGAGCCACCAAGGTAGCATTCAACCCCTTGTGTAATAGTGGCCCTTCCCAAAATTCATCTAGAAAAGCCATAATATCCAGTTTGAGTATAGGCCAAAAGTGTTTGATAAATAGGAAGTTATATCTGTCTGGTCCCGGACTTTTATTACTTCCACATGATTTTATTGCCTGTAGAATCTCTGCCTCAGTGAATCTTTCGGTCAGCATCTCATTCTCACTGTCAGATACCTTCCTGTTTAGATTCCAATTTAGGTTGGGATTTCCATTCGGTTTCTCTGAGTAATGTGCTCCAAATTCAGCATGGAGATGTTGTTTGACAACCTGAACATTTTTTTGCCATGTATCATCGATAAGCATTCCTTTTATGGTGTTACTAGCCCTATTTCCACGTATACAAGCATGAAAATACTTGTTGTTTCCATCTCCTTCTTTAAACCATTTAGTTCGTGCTTTCTGATAGGCAAGGCTCCCAGCCATGAGGTTTAGCTTTCTCAGCTCTATATTCATGGTTTTCCTCTTCTCCTTTTCAGCTACTGATAGATCTCGTTGCTCTAACAACTTATTCAGGCCATTAATAGATATCTCAGTCTCTTTAATCTTCGTATTTAATTCTCCAAAAACTTCTATATTCCATTTCTTTAGTTTCTCTCGGAGTTGTTTTAGTTTCTGAAATAGCACATATCCTTTCCTGCCTGTGGCATGAGTTTTTTTTTTTTTTGAAATTTTTTATTTTATTAATAGCAAAAGTGATCGTACAAACTAGCCCAAAAAGTGAGCGTAGTTACAGAAGATACAATCACAAACTGGGAGTGGAGCATCATTGTTTCTTGGGGCATCCGCGTCGGCGGCGCTTTGGGCTTAGTGTTTGGAGGGTCAGCTTATCATCTGGGTTCGAGTGGGGGGCTTGTGCGGCCTTCGTAGCTTCATTATCATTTGCCTGTGAGTCTTCATGTGTGGCTTCTTCCTCGACAAAATCTGCCCAGATTTTCTTTGGAGCGCTGGCTGGAGACAGCTCAGTATTAGGGTGTGTAGGATATTTGAGTTCCCGCTTCCATCTAGTCATTGCGGCACATATAGCATTTGCTTCCTTGTCCCAGGGGGCTTTGGCATACAAGTATCCATTCAGCACATAGAAGGAGTCAATTAGACCACGTTTTAGCTCTTCCCAAATACTTCTTTGAAGCTGTACAATTGCTCTGGTGTCTTGGTATTGTTCTTCAGCAGCTTTGGTCACAGGATCTGGGAGTTCTTCCTCGGATGCTAGCTTTTTTGCACCAATTCCTGCTGCTGTCGCGATTTGAGTATCCTCCCCTGCATTCTTGAGATATGGAGTTGCAGATTCGGTCTTCTGACTAATAGCTGGGGATGCTGATTGCGAGACAGCACCAGGAAAAACTAGAACATCCTCCTGGGCCATTGTACTCTGTGCCTGTAGTTCTATACCTGAGCCAGCAGCTGTAGAGTTCGCTGCTTTATGAATGATTTGTTGATCCAGTTTCGGTTTAGATGGCTGTGGATTGAGCTGCTCCTTGTGCTGGATTTTTAGTGCACTTGCTGCCTCTCCATCTTCAACCTGCTCAGCCCAGCTTTTCCTCGGGGTGTTGTCTGGGGAAATCTGATCAGTCTGTTGTTTGATCCCCTGCTGATTAGTTGTCTGGAGAGCTCCGGTTACTGCTGCATCCTCCTGATCAGTTGGTCCTCCCTGTGATCTTTGCGCCGCCTTTGATGACCCTGGTGTAGAGACTGGTGCATAAACTGGTGTAGAACTGGTGCCAGAGCCTGGTGCAGGACTCGGTGTAGAACCGGATGCATAGGTTACTTCTGGGAGCCCATCAAAGTGCAGTTTAGAATCTGGTCCAGAATCCTTAGGAGTATCTTTACTGGCAGTCAATCCCCCTTCCTTTTGGTCATTTTTTGATCTGTTTTTCAGCAGTCTGGAGTTCTCCTCCCTTTCAGATAAGGATGGCCATTGTGTGTTCTGCAGGGCTGTGGTATTGACCTGGTTTCGGGCTGTATTCCTCCAGGAAAAATGCTAGTTGTTGTACTCCTCATCCACCCTAATTCGGAAGGTTTTGCCTTCAACTTCAACCTCTATGATTTTACTGATGATGTTTGTTGCTGCAGTCAAGATTTGGAGCCGGCCAAACTGCATTTCAGTCTTATTCAGAGTTTTCTCATCAGTTGTCAATATTGTACCAAACCTGCTGCCCACTTCGTTGAAAAAATCTGCACACCAGCAGTGCAACGGCGTTCCACGGATGCGGATCCACACAGGTCTCACTAGTTCGCCATTCACCATCTTCCATGGCCGGAGATTATGCACACACAGTTTGGTAGTTGTAACTACATCAGCAACAAGTTTAGTCGCATCCCCACTGGTTTCCATTTTCAACAGAATTTCGCCCCCTTCTAACCTTACTGCCATTCCCGAGTTATATCCTTGTTCGTCCAGTATCCGATTCATCGAATTAAGATCAATTATGGGCGAGGGGACTCCCACTATACAACTCTCAAGCCACAGCAATTCTTCTTTCTTTGGAGAGAATTTAAATGTTTCAACAGGCTCATCCACATATCCAGAGTTTATCACAGAAATATATCCACTGCCTACTTCTGCATTTTTCAGGTTAAGATTCTTGCTGGTAGCCGAAATGTCTGTGTCTCTAGCGAGACTAACGAACAATTTCTGACTCCCCACCCGTATACCATTCAAACTGCTGATAATTTCACAGACATCAATCGAGGGGGCAAAACGAATGAAACCATACCTTCGTCCTTGATTCACCATTCTGGCAGTCGCGTGTACATCCTTTACACTTCCAAATCCTTCAAAGAAGGTCCACAAATCCTGGGTAGACCATTCGATAGGAAAATTAGCGATATAAAAAGATACAGATGAGGATCCTAGCTTTTCGATGTATGCGGGTAAAGTTCTGATTTTTTGCTTGCTCCGGTCCATCTCCGGTATACAATTTGGCAACCCTTTCGGTTGGCTCGTCTCATTTTCGACTTTTCCACGGCGTTCCACCGTCACCCACTCCTCCATTTCCAGATCTTCCTTGGAGGCCAAAATCGGTGACCGATTTCCAGTTTTCGTAATCGCTGGACTCCCGCCGCCAATTTTCGGGCTACAATTCGGCGACCCATTCCTCTGTTTCGTCTCAGTACCACCATTTCCATGCCATTCCGTAGTCGCCCGCTCCTCTTTGTTCTCGATTTGTCGCGGATTTTCAGATTTCGCACCTTGCGGATTTTGAGGGTTTCCGTCTCCGGAGTCGCCCGCTCTCAATTCCACCGTCATTTTTTTTGTGGAATTCCTTGTGTTGAAACCAGGAGTTGAGAACCTTAAAAGGCTTTGGTCCCCAATCTGTTTTATCGTTAGCTAGCAAGAGTGGACAGTGATCTGATGATTTCCTGTCCAGTGCTAGCTGTCCAAGATTTTGTCATTCTATAGTCCATCCTTCAAATACTAAAAATCGATCCAATCTCCTAGCACTTCTCCCCCCTGGTTGGAACCATGTGAAAAGCCTCAATTGGAGTGGTAGATCAATAAGTTGTGTGGCATTTAGAAAGCGGTTAAAGTCTTGCATTTCACTTGCTGCATTTCTAATGCCTTTTCTCTCTTCATCGCTTCTCACTGAATTGAAGTCCCCACAGACACACCATTTAGCATCTGGTTCCATTCATAGTCTTTGGAGAATTGTTGACCAAATCCTTCTTTTACCTGCTAATGTACAAGGGGAGTACACTGTCAGAAGTTTAATTACTGCGTCAGCCTCCTTCCATTTTCCAGTGAGTTCTATAATACCATCAATTACCAAGCTACTACTCATCTCAAATGCATCTCGTCTCCACATACAAATTATTCCACCTGTTAACCCATTAGATGGCTTATCCACATATTCCACTTCATCAAGACCCCACATTCTACTACACACTCTCTGTGATATTTTTTTTATATTTCGTCTCTTGTAAGCATATCAATTGCAGGTCATGTTTTCGAATCAGATATGTTAGTCCCTGTTTCGTTTAAGGTTTCCCCCAACCACGTATGTTATAACTGAGAATTTGCATTAAAACCTTCTTCCACCAGACACCTGATTCTGGTAGATTTATGCTTCTATCGCTCTATCTCTCTTTTCCATCTGAATGATTGTGGAAACGTGATTATCGTTTAGCTCAACACCAAGGGCATTTGCTATGGCAACGGTGTGCTGAGCTTGTGTTAATAAGTCCTCCTGGGCTTCAGGTATACAGGTGGTCTCTGCTTTCCTTGTATATCTCAGTATTTGTACCCTCTTTCTTCTACAATATTTAGCATTCAGTTGCTTCCACAATTGCTCCAAGGTAGTTGTATACCACGATAGAGGCTTGGGTAGAGGATTTTTCTTCTGACTTCTTCTAGATTTTGAAGATTTGCTCTTACTCACCTTTATCCCCTCGTCCATCATAGTGTTGTATGGTACTATGGCTAGATCATTGTGAACTGTAGTAGGTGGTCCCCTCACGGGAGAGTCCAAATCTATAAGGGAGTATTTGTTTTTCACTGGGCCTGCCGACTCAGTATCTGTAGATATCTTAGCATCAGCCTCATTTTCTTCTTCAGTTTCAATTTCATATACCATTGAGTCAATTGTCATTTCTCGCATTCCAGTTATGGGTTTTCTCTTGTTGGTTCTTATGTACATGCGACAATATCTCAGTTCCTCATGTGCTAACATTTTTGTGTCAATACTGAGAACTTCCCCCAGCTGTTCTCCAACCCACTTTAAGCACGAATCATTCCAGCAATGTAGGGGTACTCCGCTGATGCGTACCCATACTTTCCTTGTCATCAGCTCTGCATTCTGTTCCCATTTCTTTATAGTTGCAAACATATTTTTGTATATAACTGATTCCTGTGCCAGTAAGGACTCTCGTTGCAGACCCCATAGACCTTGAATAATAACCTTGTTACCTTCAACAGGAAGGATAGAAAAGTCTGTGGATCCTGTTGCTTCCTTCAATTTTCCAGCGATGTTTTCTATCACTGAGTCTGACTTTAACTCTGCAATTAATGCATTCTGCAGCCATTCCCCATCTTTAGGATCAGTCACATATGCATCCCTTGCTGTAGATTTTCTTTTAGGTTGAGGCGTGTTATCTCCGTTTTGGCTTAGTATTTCCATATATGTCAGATCCTGTTGCTTCTTTTCAACCGTAGCTATTGGCAGGTTCTTTTTTTGTATTTCTTGGCTGACTTTTGGTTTTGCTCTGTATTGCTGACTTGTGTTTACAGGCTTTCATTCCTGGTATCGAGCAACATTCACTTGGAGTATATATCCCTCAAGCTGCTTCCCGTTGATTCTCTCTGCAAGTTCCGACTGGTTTGGAACTGATTTGAAGCGGACAAAACCAAATCGCTTCCCATTCAAGCCCAATTTGTTCGCGATGAATACATCAAAGATCAATCCATATTCTTTCAGTGCCACTGTCATTCTCTCCGCTGTCCATTCCGGTGGAAAGTTCGTGAAGTACAGTGAGGTAAGTTGCGAGCGCATTCTCTGGATCTGTCAATAGTGTTCCCCCCTGTATCTCATCGACTGTTGGCTCTGCTGGTCAGGATATTTGAGCCGTTGATGGACCGGTTTGCGACGAGCGATTGTTGTCCAGCCCTGGTCATCCGCTTGCTCTGCTTCCTAGGACGGTTGCGCAACTGCCAAAGGGATTTTGGCAATTGGCTCTTTCCCTTCTCTACGCCACACGCCGCCGCTCGCTCCTCCGTCTTCTCCGTCGTGCGACAATTCAAATTTTGAAATGTCCATTTCTTTTAAAAATCGATTTACTTCTTTACGTCGAAGGAAATCGACTTCATTCATTTATAGGCTTAATAGAAAGGTAAGTTGCTTCTGCTAGATATAGATGCATCTCTATTCTCTTAATTGTGACACCACTTGATTTAGCAGACAATCAATATTCGACTTCCTTCTCTTTCGCAGGGAATTCGATATTCTCCTTTTTCGTTACCTATCATCCCGTTGCGGGAACCTTTAACCGTTGGATTGTCCTCATTCGGCCACCCCCAAAAAACTTGTTGTCGTTCTCTTTCGCCTAGGTGATGAATATCCAACAACCATCTCCATTTCCGACAAACTTTTCTTATTTGGATGGCAACGCGTGATAGGCATGTGAGGCACGCGCCACATCACACCATGTCCAATGCTTTATAGGTATGGATGGCAATGGAGAGAAAGTATGTTCAATTACTTTTTATTTCAGGTTTACATAGAATATCATTATAAGAAATAAATGATCATTAGTAAAAAAATAAAAAAAATAAAAAATATTATAGGATGGAGGGTCTTTTCTATGAAAATACAAGGGTGTAAATTGGTTCTTTTGAAAGAACAAATGTGTTAGTTGATCAATATGTATAGTACAAAAGAGTAAATAACCTTTCACTCGCTTCTCCCTAATCCTTATGTTGGGCTTAAGCTTTAGGTTCAATAAATTTTATTCAATACGGTCCATCAACATAAAGAATAAAAAAAATAAAAAAACATAAAGAATAAAATCTAATACTTTATACGAAAAATAATAATTATATTTTACATATTACAGTACAACCAAACAATCGGTTGTTTAATGCTTAGGCCAACATATGTCAACAAAATATGGTAACACCACTTTCAAATGCGAATCAATCGATTAAGTCCAAAATTACCAAAAAAAAATCGATTAAGTCCAATTTGCGCTAGCCCCGAGGGTTTTGCCTCTTGATGAAATTATGGTTGGGAGAAGTTGTGATAATTGTTTGATGAGAGTGATGGTGGCCTCCATAAGTAGGAGTGGGCATTCAGAATTCGAGATCGGAATTCGCCGAATTGCGATTGCGTCCTATTTTAGTTTGTGCCCAAAATTTTGAGCTTGATCCCGTCCTGAAATCAGAAGTCCCGAACAAGTTCGGAATTTCGGTCCTCGGGACGGCCATCGAGATAGCCCGAGGTCCGAATTTTGTAAAAAAAAATTAATGTTTATTTTTTTGTTGTACACATCACAAAAAATCAATTCTATCGATTCCAAAAAATTAATTAAGACATAAATTAAAATAAATTTCATAAATTCCAAACAAAATAAAACAAACAATATGATTCAACAAAATGTAGAGCATGGTTCACATTTATCCTGGTTGATCTTGATTTCCTCAAGCATTACTTCAGGATTAGATGTTCCCCCTGCAGGTGGGTCTAATTTTATGAAATAATTTCAAACCAAAGATCGTGGTTTGATAGTTTTTTTTATAGTCCTCGTGGTTGTAACTGCTTCGTCTTCGTCCATTTCAACCTCCATATCCATGTCCATTTCATCAAACTCCTCAAAGTCATTTTCCATGCCTTCTTCAATTTTTTCCAACTCAGACTGCGTATAAAATAAGACAAGTTACACGATAAGCTTAGTTATACGATAAGCTTAGGCAGTGTTTGCGAGAGGTTATGCTTTTGGAGAAGGACTTTTGAACGGAGAAAATTAAAAAAGGAGCTTTGTAGAGAAGTTTGTATGTGTTTGGAAAAATAATTTGTTATTGAAAAAGTCAAAAGTATAGTGTTTGCAAATATTTTTTGAAACCAACTTCTTTTAACTTGTAAAAATGAAAAGACAAAAATAACCTCACAAATAAACAAAAAAATTGGATTTGAAGGGTGTTTCATGAATAATTATGTTTCATTTGAACTTCGAATTAATTTTAAAATTATCACCGAGAAAAGACATTCAAAAGCTACTCCTACCTAACTTTTGACTTTTAGCTTTTCTGACTTTTGTATAGATAAGTAAAAGCCAAAGCTGCACTATCAAACAGTCCAAAAACAGCTTATGCTGTGGAAAAGGCAAAAGGAGCTGTGGAAAAGCTCTCGCAAACACTGGTAGTAAGCTTGGCCCAACCCAACAATCAAACTAAAAATGGGACAGCCCCGATCCCATCCCTAACTAGGTTCGGTACCTGTTTTTAGGGCCCGACCCCGTCCCGAATTCTTTTTTTTTTTCGGGATTCAGGCTTCGGACATTGGACCTGCCGGGCCTCAGGACAATCCCGAGGCCCGAAGGCCATTTCCCCACCCCTATCCGTGAGAGTTGCCCGAAAAAGTTCCATGTCACCCATATATTAATGATGGTAACCGGACTTTGAAGTGTATTACGACACAGATCGAACCTGCTCCAATAACATGATAGAAAATAGAGATGAAGATAATTGGGAATTTTTTGCTTCTATTGAATGAATGACACATTGTACAATATATAGACATAAAAAAATCTCTATCTATGATAATCCTTGATAATATCAAATTTCGCCGTGCATTAAGAAACTAATTAAGGATTAATTTATATCCTTAATTAGTCCTTCTAACACTTAATGTGTGTTTTGTTGATTGTGAAGCTATGGAGAACTTTGATGTGCACTTATTTTTCTTATTGAACATTTGGACGTATGAAGAAGTTCTATATTACAGTTACACCTAGTCACACTGAGAAATAAGTTGATACAAACTCCTGAGATGTGAGGACAGTTGAAGATATGGGCAGATTCATGCCCAGAATTCTCTGTTCTTAATGCAGCATCCTCCATCAGAGAGCAGGTTGCTTCCGGTGTAGTCCAGGG
>JAOYMZ010092424.1:0-10552 GCA_025802335.1 Pinguicula primuliflora | reverse complement strand
ATCCGCAACCTGTCTCTGCAAATCCTCAATCGTCACTTCATGAACGGGGCGATCACGACGTGGGGCCCTATAAATCTGCCCACGGCCGCATCCACGTCCCTGAAAGTCCTACCTCGGTGCAGCATCGGCATCGGCCATTCCTCCGATCTGACGGCGATAGTTAGCGGCGGCAGACGGACTGCTCTGATACCAACTGAAGCCAGAATGAGATAGCGATTATCCCGTTGGCGCGAAGAACAATCGATATGCATGAAAAACACAAAGACAAAATTTCTCCCAAAGAGGATCCCGAGCGGAACTCTCAGTTTCCGATTTATTCAATAGAACTTTCACAATAAAAAACAACTCCCCTAGAAAGGCACACAAGCCAGGCTTTTATAGCCTCCTAAACTGTGACCTAATATAACTGTAAAAGACACAAAAACCCCCTAAGTACTTAACAATAAATCAAAATAACGCAATAACAAGTCCGAAAGTTAAAACCACGGAAAAGAAGCTCGTGCACCATTGATTACGGCGGATCGTCCGTCGATGCTCCTGCATCAGAAAGACCCATCGATTGTTGGTTCCCAAATCATCTTATTAGTCTGCGGGAATACAGAAGTGTTTAAGATTGCAATTCCCACAAAGTGCGGAAGTTGTTGCTCCATGAGATACCAGTCTTGGTGATCTAGAATATCTGCAACCTTGATCAAATGTGTATGAGGGTGAATAATCTTTCCAATTGGCCTTATAGAAGTCCATTTGTCCCGCCACATATTTATTTTACTCCCATCTCCAACGAACTAGTGTGTATGATCCAGCATAAATGGTCTAATTGAGAACAAGTTTCTCAAGGTGTGATTGCTTCTGCAAGTTGGTGCAATATGACTAAAGTCTGCGTAAGAGCAGTACTTACTGGCCATGAACTCAGACCACAAGTATTCCCCTTGTCTCAACCTCCACCATTGCTTCATTATGGCAGTTGTATATATATCTTATAGGCTGCGTATTCCTAAGCCACCTTCAGAGAGAGGTAAACATATTTTCCTCCATGCCAGCCAGTGCCTTTTTTTCCTGCCTTCATCCATGCCCCAAAAGAAATCTGCAAATATGATTTCAAGCTGCATTAAGACAGTTTTACTAGGAAGCATTGACATAAAGTGATAAATCGGCATTGTAGATAGAACATGTCGGACAAGAACCAATTTTCCACCAGGGGACAAGTAACTTGTGCTCCACAATTCCAGTTTGTTTTTAACTTTAAGAATCAGGCCCAAGGACAAGCTGGACAACTTCCGCCCCTGATACAGAGGGATACCCAGGTATGTGTGTGGCAGAGTACCATGTTTAAATCAATCCTGTCCAGTTCTATATGCTTTCAATCTACTCAGTTGTTCCTTTTTTAGAAATGAAGAAACTGCTTTTCTTTACATTGTTCTTCTGCCCAGATTCTTCTTGATACATTTGCGGTAGATTGAGGACTTTTCGCATAGAGTTTTGACTGCCCTTTGTGAAGATTAGCAAATCATCCGTAAAGGCTAAGTGAGATATCTTGATCCATGTTTTGGGTAGTTTGTAGGAGCACTCAGGGTTCTTTTGCATCAAATCATTTAACCCTCTACTGAGTGCTTCGGAGGCAAGAATGAATAGTGAGGGCGACAATGGATTCCCTTGGCGAACTCCTCTCGAAGATGGGAAGAAACCATAGATCTGCCTATTATATAGCACTGAGAACCAATTGTTGGGCAATGTTCTCCATACAACATGCATGAAAAGCTCTGCAAATCCAAAGGCTCGAAGGATCTTGGTGAGAAACAGCCATGACACCCTGTCAAAAGCCTTTTCCATGTCAATTTTTATAGCAACATTCAATCCATTTTGCTTCTTGTCCAGTGAATGGAAAAGTTCTTGAGCCAACAAAGTATTATCGGAGACCAACCTTCTCATGACAAACCCACTTTGCTGAGGCAAAATTATGTATGGCAAAATAGCTGCTAATCGAGAGGCCGGTATTTTGGTGAAGATTTTGCCTAGGAAATTGCATAGACAAATTGGATGAAGTTCAGAAATACTGCGGGGATTTGTTACTTTTGGAACCATGCAGAGAAGAGTGGTTGTGACAATGTGTGGAAGCCCTTATCCTGCGAAGAAACACAGAACTGCCTGTATGAGATCTGCAGCGATGATATTCCAACAGCTTTGAAAGAATAATCCAGATAACCCATCCGGGCCCGAAGCACTATCCTTGTTCATAGCAAAAATTGTCGGTTTTATCTCTTCTTCTGATGGCCATCCTGTCAATAATTTATTCATATCATCAGTGATGATCCGGGGGATAAGGTCTATGAGTTGAAAGCTGGTTGAATTAGTTTATGTTGTTAGCTGCTTACTGAAGTGTTCAACCAGTTTACCTGGGAATGCAGCTGCAGTCTCATGTGAGCCATCTGCTGCTATTAGGGAAAGCATAGCAGTTTTGTGTCTTCTGATTTTCACTGTTCTGTGAAAATACGCAGTATTCTTATCTCCTTCTTTCAACCACTTAACTCTTGCTTTTTCTTTCTACACAAGTTTCTGAGCAAGCAAATACCTAGCATGCTGTGCTTGAGCACAATGCAGCTGCTCCCTATCTCTACCATCTCCTGTTTGGTCATAGGTCTTCTCTAGATCCACAATCAGATCTTCTAATTGATTGATGTTCACTAAGATATTTCCATACACTTCTTTATTCCACAATCTGAGCACCTTTCAAAGTAGCTTGAGTTTCTCACCAAATATCTGCATTGCATTACTCGAGAGAGCAGTAGTTTCCTACACTGCTCTAACTTTGTCCAGGAATCCGGAGTGACTAATCCAAAAACCATGAGACTGGAATCTGGATGACAACCTTTTGTAGGACATAATAACCCCATAAGTAAGGGGGAGTGATCTGAATATTGAGATGAGTAACACTGACCAACATATATTCAATAATCCATCTATCGGAAAGTAAAACGTGATCCAGTCACTTAAGCACTCTTTTTTTCCCTGATCTATTATTGCTCCAGGTGTAGTAATTGCCAATAAAACCTGCATCACAAAGATAACTAGCTTACATTGCTTCTATAAAGTCTCGTGTTGCATGAATATTAACTGGACAACCTCCCTTCTTTTCTTCAGCAGAAATTTAAACGTTAAAATCACCAACATTCAAAATTGGCTCAGTCATTGCCTGGCATACTGTTCTCATATCCTTCCATAATCCCGTGCGCCCCAGTCTATTACAGCTCGCATACACCCCACCTATCAAACATGATTTAGCAGAATTATGGTACATAGCAGTCACAATCATCAACTGTGCAGAATCAAAAAATTGGAAACACTCCAGATAATTGCCCCACAGCATTCATATTGTTTCAGTTGAGTTAGATAAGCTAGCTTTAAATTTGAGTTTTTTAATCAGAACTGGAAGTCTGGTTATCTGTTTATTTGGTTCCTTATTTGTGTAGGCATTTATTTTATTTTGGATATATGTAGTGTATGATTGAGGTAAGTAGTTTATTTCTGCTATTTTCACTTACTCCTTTTATTATTGTTATAATAATGATAATTACCATTATTGCCGCTATTACTAGGATTGTTACTATTATTACTATAATTAATACTAGTATTACTATAATTATGATTATTATTATTATTTTTAAATTTTTTATTGTTATTTTCTATTATTATTATTTTTTTATTGTTAGTTTTTATTATTATTAGTAGTAGTAGTAGTTTTTTTAATTTTTTAATTGTTTTTTTCTATTATTATTATTATTTTTCTATTATTTTTTATTGTTAGTTTTTATTATTATTATTATTTTTTTGAGATGAGAGTCTCTACGGAAACATTCTCCCTATCCTGTTGAGGGGTGGGGTAATGATTGCGTACATTTACCCTCCCCAGACCCTGCCTAATGGCAGAATTTACTGGGTATGTTTGGTTTGATTTGGTTAATCAGAACTGGAAGTCTGGATTGATTCACTTTTGGCTCCAACAAAATGACATTCTAATTTATGCAACTTTACCAAACTGAGTAAACGATTCTGAGAGGGTAGATTCCCCACCCCACCCCTTGTGTTTCATTTCATGGCCTTCGTCATTGATGTACTTTCTTGTGCTTCGAGCGGGTGTCGTATGTTTTAACTTTGGAAGCCGAAGACTTTAATCGCATTGAGCTTTTCCTCTGCTTATGCTCATGTAGGTTAGTATACTCTTCCATCAAATATTTATTTACTAACTGAATATCCACCTCATCATCTGATACTTGACCATTCAAATCCTCCTCTGCAGAACTATCCTCTGTATACTATAGTACACTGTCGACTAGATCATTATCCCCAACAGATGGTTGTAAATCAATGTGACTGATAGGAATCACAATGTTTTCCGCATCTTTATACGCTTCCGTTCTTCTTCGGTGTGTGGTGTTCAAGTCCGACAGGGCTTGCCTAGTCGGGCTTGAGGGGGAGCGTTAAAGATATAAAGGGACAATTGTCTCATACCGGTTAGGAGAACTAAGATTTACTAGTATAAATAGGAATTGTAGGGAGAACCTATCACCTTGGGCTCAAGGTTTTAATGGTGACACCCACATTCCTACCGACTTAACCCCCTCACACATACCTGCATACACGAGACCCAGTTGTCACTGGTCTCGATTTATTCAAAGCTCGTTGACCCGAGTGTTATGGGCCGGGCGGCCGTTGACCCGCAGTCCATTCGGGCTGGCCCAGTTTATATAAAATTTATCAATTACCGTTTGTCAGAGTCAACAGATTCGTAATTGCAGGTAACTCATTTTCCATCTCAGCTGCAGTATCCAGGTAACACAGGCTGCCAGCATAAGTCTCCTGGGGTAATTTCGTTTCATATTGCAAGACGCCAGATTATTTGCCAAATCATCAGTAATAAGCTTTTCAGCCACTAGACAATTAGCAGGTTTAGAATTAGTTTCCAAGTCATTTGCATCATGTAAAATTACTACATCAGATTCTGAAGTCTCATTATCTTTCCACTGAGCATTGGGAAAACCCAGCAGAGGATCCACATCAGATGTTATGTACACAATAGAGTTACCAGAAATTACTTGTGCAACGGGCAAGATATTATTATCAGAGATTATTTCCACAATAGATTCATCAGGAATAATTCGTACATCAGGAATAATTTGTGCACCAGGAAAGCGGTTATCAACAGAGACAATACCCAATTGCTGTGAGGCGCTCCCGTTTCCAGACCATGCTCTCTTTTGTTTCATTAAATCAGCAGTTGCTGCCAGCAATGTCTCACATCCCTTGGACACATCTATAGGAGATGAACCTTCAGTAATGACCTGGCTGGACTTTATTCCCTCCCCTTTGTGATCATTTTCTTTATTACCCTCTCCCAGCATATATTGTACCATTAAGGACCCCTCATCTTGAACCACAGATGCAGTTCAGAGCTGCAAATCTTGTAGTAGACAATCATGTTGATGCGACAAATAAAATATCACACTAATGTGGAAGTATACACAGTCGTACAAGTATAAGCAAGGGTCATCTCCCAAGAAAGTAGATCTTGAACATGCTTCATCCACAATCATTCTCAGGATAACCAAACAACAAAGTTCGAATTAAACTAAAGATAAAATATAAATGAACTAATCTATCACTAATCTAACACAAACCTAATCGCAGAATGTAACCTAAATGGTGTCACTACCATTTAGGTCACTACATAAGAACAAAATGTAAATGGTATTGAATTATACTCGAGAGAGAGATCAGCTCAAGGCAAGGTATCTTGCCCCGCTATGCAAACATAACAACCTATCCATACACACATGCTCAGCATGTATCATTCACACCATAAGACTCAAATGCAACCAAAGCTCACAGTCAAGACAATGGCTGCTCTAGACCTCAACGAGTGGATTTCATCAGGCGTACCCTCCACCAGTCATATATTGGTGACTTTGAGTTCATAAACATGACTATCTCTATGTGTGACATAAAGAGTTAGGGGTAAAGACCCCAAGGACGATGGTGTTAGTGTGCCTCGTATAGGAATCTACCCGTGTGAACTAGTTTCCGAATAGATTCACCTTTATAAATGAAGAAGTTGTGCACAAGAACTCATTTAAATGGAAAGCAAACACATTCATAATGAAATCAACAAAGCTAGTACATTAATATACGAACAAGTCATAAATGTCTGCATAGTGGGGCGCAATTGAGCCCCAAGCTTACAAGATTAGCCTATGCTTAGAGCAAGGGCTTAAGAACAAGCTAGAAAAACACAAGGTAAAGCCATAAATTTATTGAAAATGACAAAACTCAAGCCTTCTCCCTTGTTCGAATCCAAGTCTTCTCTTCTCCCCTTTGTGCTCTTCAATACTCGAAGGTATTTCTCCTCTCTTTGGTGGCCTTAGCTCCTCCTTGGGATCCTTGGTTCAACCACCCGAAGGTATCCTATTTTTGGATGAGAGATATGATAAGTTGTTGGAGATTGGGAAGAGGCCGAATGTATACTTGTTGTTCTTCTCGCGGGTGGAGGGAAAGAATTGGTAGATGAGAGTTTCCAAAATATCTTTTGGGGAAATGTGTCTCTCCTCTATTGGAAATTTCAAATCTTATCTCTTTCTCTTTGTGTGGCCAAACATCTGTATGTATGTATTTGGTCAAAGAATTCAATCTTTATCCACCTTTGTTGAATGAGTCAACTTCTACATTCCTTTTGTAATTTGACTTTTATAAATGAAGGAGATGTGGCCTCTTCCTAGCCACATAATCTTTTGGATATATTTGCAACATTCGGATGTTGCATTTCTTCATTGCATTCTAATCTTCACTTGAATAATTAAGGCTCCAAATGGTATGTAGCTTAAGTGAAGGATTGTGTGGCTTTGTCCATTGTTACACTTGATCTTCACATGTCCATATATTGCCAAAATATGCATGAAATGAGTAGAAATTCTGCAAAATATGAACATGTGCCTCTTTCTCCAAGTTAGCTCAAATAATCATCATTTAGGGCATAATCCAAGTGTTTAGAGCATGAAAAGATGTGAAATAAGGCACAAATAAGCTCCAAATAGGAGCTTATCAAACACCCCACACTTAAACGATGTTTGTCCTCAAGCATAAATTAGATATAATCAATCAGAGATGAAATCTATTAAGCATATATGCATGAATAAGATGAGATAGCGAAAACGTCATGTATTGTGTAGATGAATCTGGTTTAAAGAATGGCTTGAAGTAAAGCATCAATATGCACCTAAATGGATCGGATGAGTAGTAGGCTATCAATGCTAAACAAGAAGGAGATCAAATAGACAAATGCAATGAGGAGAACGAATGTAAGGGAGGTAAATGCATCACCACATATCATATAATCTATGATTCCCTAGCAGCTTCTAGTGTGGCCCTTCTATCTTATGTTCTGTTTTTCTAGTACTTCACTAAACTCTTATCCATCTAACCACATATCTTGTGCACAAGTTTTCGCAGCAATCTCAAGTTGAACCTCAACTCCATCACACTCTTTCTTGTAGGGATAGTGTATAGGTGAAAGGTTCCTCTCTTGATGGATTTGGAACAGAATAAATGGTCTCTCACTTTGGCTTAAATGAATGTGGACAGTCCTTTATATCCAGTTTGCATATGAGATAATGGTGATCAACTGCTCATGACATCTTCTTCATCATTCTTCAACAGTGGCTCAGCTTCTTCTTTGTTGCTGAATTTTTGGGCATCTTGGATTTGTTCCAAGTTTCCTTTTTGCTTTGTATGTTTGGACTTAGACCTCCATTTGATTAGCAAGGGGGATTCAGAGAGTTTTTGCTTCGACAGCTTTGCTGTTTAGGTGTGCTCCTGCTCTTCTTATTTTGAGAGATCTCTTGTCCTTCTTTCTTTGATCAGAATGAATCAAATGGCTCAAAATCTGCAACTCAACAATAGATAATCAAAGGAATATGTATGCTACACCCCACCCCACACTTAAACTCATGTGTGTCCTCAAGTATGGGAAATAACATAGAAGCAATGAAAACAGAGGGATGAAACATTACAACCTAAGATGTGTGCTGAATCTTGATGTCCAGTGATTCTTGAATGGCTTGAACTCCTTACTTAAAGCTTAAATATGGACCTTTGCCTCGGCTTATATGCAAGTCTCACAAAAACAAAGTTAGAAAAATATAAAAAGAAACTAAAACTTAAATGAAAAGATATAAAACTTGGGTTGCCTCCCAAGAAGCTTTAGGTTTTTAGTCTCTAAATAGACTTTCTTCAAGTGGGCTCATCCCACATCTAAAAAGTGTTTAACTTTCCAAATCATCACCGAAGTGGAAAGCAGGCTCCTCTGTGCAGGTAATGGTTTCTTGTCCAAATCCTTGGCCTGTAGGAGCAAGTTAAAGTTAGGAGGACGATGCTCTCTCTTCCTTTCAACCATCCCAAGCACGCATGGAAGATCTTGGAAAATCTCAAGTGGCTTGCTGTTTAGATATGTGGTTAAGTCACCTTGAATGTACCCTAACTATTCAGACAAGACTTCAGTAAGGCTCTCAACAATATGGAAATGGAGATGCTCTAACTCCGCACGCGTCCGAGCAGCTAGCTGAATGAGAGCATCTAGCACTTTCTGATTTGCCTTGGTTGTTTCAGCCACAACAGCCATAAGATCATGCTCCCAACAAGTTTGGGGCTAAGCTTCAAACAATGGATGGGCTTGGTTGTAAGTTAAGCGCAGGAGAGAGCCACCAGCAATACTATCCACATCTCTTACTGCACTTGGAGTCAATCCCAAGTAAAATACTTTGATCTGCCTTCAGTGTGGAAGTCCGTAGTCAGGGCAACTCCTCAATAGCTCCTTGAAACATCTCCAAGCATCAGAAATGGATTCATACTCTGTCTGCCAAAAAAAATGGGGCTAGTCTATGCTCATGGCAGTACCTACAACCTGCAAACACCAAACAAAAAGAAAGAAGAAATAAACGTAAAAATAAAAAGGTTAATAAAGAAATATAACTGCAAACTAAGCATGAAAAGGGAAACTGCCCCCGGCAATGACGCCAAAACTTGATGGGACAATTGTAATGTCACACTAATGTGCAAGCATACACGGTTGTACAAGTAGTAAACCTTGGGTAAGCAAGGGTCATCTCCCAAAGGAGTAGGTCTTAAACATGCTTCGTCCACAATCAATCTCATGGTAACCAAACAACAAAGTTCGAATTAAACTAAAGATAGAATATAAATGAACTAATCTATCACTAATCTAACACGAACCTAATTGTAGAATGTAACCTGAATGGTGTCACTACCATTCAGGTCACTACACAAGAACAAAATATAAAGGGTATTGAATTACACTCGGGAGAGAGATCAGCTCAAGACATGATATCTTTTCCCGCTATGAAAACATAACAACCTATCCATACACATATGCTCAGCTTGTATCATTTACAGTACAAGACTCAAATGCAACCAAATCTCACAGTCAAGATAGTGGCTGTCTAGACCCAACGAGTGAATTTCACAAGGCATACCCTCCACTAGTCATATATTGATGACTTTGAGTTCATAAACATGACTATCTCTATGTGTGGCACCAGGAGTCAGGGGTAAAGACCCCAAGGACAATGGTGTTAGTGTGCTCCGTGTAGGAATCTACCCCTTGTGAGCTAGTTTCCGAATAAATTCACCTATATAAATGAAGAACTCGTGCAGAAGAACTCATTCAAATGGAAAGCAAGCACATTCATAATGAAATAAACAAAGTTAGAACATTAATATACGAACAAATCATAAATGTCTACATAGTTGAGCCCCAAGATTACAAGATTAGCCCATGCTTAGAGCAAGAGCTTGAGAACAAACTAGAAAAACACAAGGTAAAGCCATAAATCTAATGAAAATGACAAAACCCAAGCCTTCTCCCTTGTTCGAATCCAAGTCTTCTCCTCTCACGTTTGTGCTATTCAATACTCGAAGGTATTTCTCCTTTCTTTGGTGGCATTGGCTCCTCCTTGAGTTCCTTGGTTCAACCACTCGAAGGTCTCCTCTTTTTGGATGGGAGATATGATAAGTTGTGGGAGATTAGGAAGTGGCCGAATGTATACTTGTTTTTTTTCTCACGGATGGAGGGAAAGAATTGGTAGGTGAGAGTTTTCAAAATATCTTTTTTTGGGAAATATGTCTCTCCTCCCTTGGAAGCTTCAAATCTTATCTCCTTCTCTTTGTGTGGCCAAACTTCCGTATGTATGTATTTGGTCAAAGAATTCAACCTTTATGTGACAACGAAATGTAGCTTAGTTGGCAAGACGCTTCACCTTTGACCAATAGGTTAAGGGTTCAAGTCATGAGGGGGTAAGTTGAGACCCATTATTGATCCTCTCAAAATAAAAAAAAATTCAATCTTTAGCCACCTTTGTTGAATGAGCCAACTTCTTCATTCCTTTTGTAAAGAGAATTACGTTTGCAAATTAAAGAAAAGTCTTTATGGCTTGAAACAGGCACCAAGACAGTGGTATAAGAAGTTCGAATCAGTTATGGGGGAGCAAGG
>JAOYMZ010092423.1:0-10552 GCA_025802335.1 Pinguicula primuliflora | reverse complement strand
ATCGCCTGAATATCCCTGTCTTCCATTGCTGTTATTTGAGCCAGATTAGCCTCTCCTAACTCCACTCCTAGCTTACGCGGCAAAACAGACCTTTAAACTTACAACTTTAAAGAGTAAGAGGTAAAGAGTTTGATTCTCATTAGCTGAAATGAACTCTTTGGGACCACAGCCTAGGTTTAGGCCTGAGTTTTAGTCGGTCCATGTGGAGGGAATACTTGTCATGAATCTCATTAATTAGTCAAACCCCAAAAAAGTTAAGAGCACAATAATTATCCACAAACCACCACCTAAGAAAAAGGCCATATGCATGTAGATCACGTTGTATTTGCTTGAATATAACGCATGAAAAAGAAGGTTACTTGTTGCATAAAGACATCTCATTCATATCTATTACAAAAGAACATAACACAATAATATCTTAATGTCCGTCCACATATAAGCAAACACACCTTCTAACATGGAAGAACAACAACTTTAAACTAACCTACTATTGCATCACAACACCAACAGTAGAATCGATTCACTTCACCAATGATATGAGTTCATTAATTTCCAGGCTCATCGTGATGCGCATGATAGATTATAAGGTTAGGCTTCACATCGAAGTTCTTAGCAAAACGATTCTTCCTCACATCCACATCTGAGGCAAAATCAGTGTACATAATATCCTTTATTGCTTTGGGCATCGGATCACCATTCATAATACTCTTCCAGTGCTGCTCAGGATCTTTTCTCGATTCAGTAAGGCAACCAAACTGCTCGAGTAAAAGATAGAAAGACTTGAGATGTTGAAATTCAATTCATACCTTGAACACGCTTGAGCGTATACCTAAAGCATGAGTTGAGGAAGCTTACCAATACAAGGTAGAGAAAGAAGAGGGCCGACGGAGCTTTCATTTCTCAGATTTTCCTCCTCTCTCTGACAATTGGACGGGCAACCTCTGACTATCGATTTATAGGCAAATAAAGTTTGAGCGAAAAAAATAAAATAAAGGGATAACATTAAATGGTCAACTCCCCACTTCCGGGCTTAGTGAAATGTGGCCTTCAATGAACAATTAATATCTCCGTGAATAATGCATATCCTATTGCGATGGACGGAAAAGTTAAATATTGTTAACATTTGATTTTTGATGGTCAAAAATGGTTTGGGCTGGTTGTTATAGGAATCATAATTGCACTCACAATTCACTAATTCAAATTCCTTCACTGATATTGTCTATAAAAAAACAATAACTTTATTATAATGATAATTGAATATATAAAATAATTTTTACTGTTACTTACGTGTCGTCCAGAATAATTTTATTTCCTAACTAATCAATAAAATTTTCTATAGTATTTATATGATCCGGATCAATCTAATCTGAACAGTCATATATTAATCTAATGATTCATAAGAATGATTCAGATAATTCTTGTGCGGAACTCATCCAAAAGTCATAAGCCCATACATTGGATAAAGAAAAATGATAGATGTCCCACAAATTTTAACCACCAAATGGTGGATATGGGCTTTTTTGTAATTTTCATTTTTTTCTAATTTCTTTAAATCTTTATTTATTTTATTATTAAATAATAATTTTTCTACATACAAATATTACTAATATTTTAAGAATATGATTTATACTATTTTAGGATTATATATTTTAGGGTTTATAATATTTAATTTATTGTGTTTATGGGATGAGTTTTAGATATTTTGACAGCTAAACTGTCGTAATATTAATTCCCAAAAACTTATTGAATATTAAGTTTTAGTGTTTATAAGGTTTAAAATTTATACCATTTAAGTTTTGGATTATAGGATGAGGTTTTAGATTTTTCGGTGGCAAAGCCATCGTAATATTAATTACCAAAAAATAATAAAATATTATTGAATATCAAGGTTTAGTGTTAACGTGTAGAATTTAGACCATTTAAGTTTTTGTTTTATAGGATATGATTTTAGAATTTCGGTGGCGAAGTTGTCGTAATATTAATCTTAATTTCTTTATTTTAGGGTTTAATAAATGAGTATAATAATTTTCTATATCTAAAATATAAAAAAACGCACGGTAACTAAGTCGTAAGAGATGGTGGTGAAAAGTTGAGGGAAGAGGGGACCGGGAGGTGGTGCAGGGATCGAATACCAATGAAAACAAATTTTTTTTAAAACAAATTGACCTACATCGTCCAACAATTCCTCGATAAAATTTGGGGACCATCTATCATTTTCGATAAAATGGTCCAATCTTTGTCTCAACATAAAAGATGGTGGCCTGGGATAAAATCAAGGGTGGGCCTACCCTTGGGCGGGCTCGGGCTCCAGCCCGGGTCCATCTTTTCCCATCCCAAGGGTAGCCCAATTTTTTTTAAATACTTAAGAATTTTTTTGGAGCCCACGCTCAAATTATTTTCTACTTCCGCCATTGGCTAAAATCACTAAATTTTATGGTTCAAATTTTTAATTAAAAATAAAATAATAATAATAAACATAATAACATAATTCATATCATGACAAAAGGTGCGGATAAAGCTTGAAAAAAATGAAACAAAACACCACGGAAAATGCCCCGTTCACAAAGGAAAGCACCAATTTTTTGGGGGATAACCATGGTATCCGGAATCATTTTTGGTCCGACTAATCCATGAAATCTATGCAAAGCAACCCTTCCACATGGATCGGATAAGTCTCGGTCGTGGCCCCAAAGAATTATTTACACCTAGTGAGGATTGAACCTGAGACCTCATCCCTCTTTGGAGATTTAAATTCCATACCTCCACCACTAAGTCAACCCTTTCGGGTTAAAAAAGGAGAGCACCAATTGCTAAGATGATGAAAATGGGAGCATCAGCCAATTAACTATGATTTGCGTACAAGTGGACAAATTGGAGCAGCAGATGTGAAAATGGATAACCCCTCCTTTATCCAATTTGCAATTTGTTAGGCAAAATGAGAGAAAAACACACACGATCAACCTCTTAATTCAATCCATAAATTTTCAGGTCCTAAGAGCTCCTCTTAATTCAATCCATAAATTTTCAGGTCCCGAGAGCTCCTCTTAATTCAATCCATAAATTTTCAATTCCGTGGTTAAGTGATTCTTGAGTCTGACTATCTCGGAGGAATCAGGCTTGTCGGCACTGGCGAAGTTTGGCAAACTTCGCCGATTTGATTTTTTTTTAATTTTTGAAAGTTCGAGGGTCAAATCCAATCCGATATTGCAGGTTTGACCAGCAAGCATTCACTTGAGTGAATGAATCCTGGCCGTCGGAGGCCCAGGAAACAATTCGAGAGGGACTCTCGAGCGCTCCAGGTGAAAATTTCTGTAATTCAATCAGCGGTTCCTCTTACTGCATTGTTCCTTGAATTCATAGGCTGTTCTTTGTTGTTTAGAAAGGTACAAGCCAGATCAAAATTTGTATACTCTGGGTCCAACATCATCTACACCTGAGCCCGTAAACATATAATGACTGGCTTGTTCTAGATTCTAACTCACTCTATTGCTCCAGAGGCTCTCATGCCTTAACTCAACATTGCTATTGATATAATCTAAGTGGAAATGGAGGATGAAGACATAGCCAACATGTTGTGTTGTGATTATGATGAAATATTTCCTTCCAACAGATCATATGGCGGAGTTGCAACTCATTCCCCTTCCTGACTATGTCCCTAACGCCTGGCGAGATATATGGCATGAAAGGAGAATCAAACATATGGGAGATAAGACAAGAGTCAATATGGTGCCATGGGGTGTATCGTACAGGACAGTACACTAGGGAGACACCAATACTTACACTGGGTCTGGAGTGATTTGTCATCGAAAAGGGTCCGGATTTTTGTCTAATGTCTAATACAAGGCAAAATACTGGTCATAACGCCTGGCGGGCATATTTGGGGTCCATACCGTAACGCCTGGCGAGAATATTTGGGGTCCATATCGTACAAAGTCCTCCACTGGGGCAAGTTATTTCTTAACTATTGTTGATGACATGTCACGAGCTGTTTGGATTTATCTGCTTGTTAAAAAATCAGAAGTTGCTCAACTTGTGAAACATTACTGTGCCATGGTCTATCGACAGTTTAACAAGCATGTTAAGATTGTTCGTAGTGATAATGGAAGTGAGTTCTTGTGTTTCAGCAAGTATTTTAGTGATAATGGAATCATACATCAGACATCTGTAGTTGGAACACCGCAGCAGAATGGACGAGTTGAAGGAAAACATAGACATATCCTCAATGTAGCTCGTGCATTGATGTTTCAGTCACAGGTGCCAATGAAACTTTGGGGAGAATGTGTCTTGACAGTAGCTTACCTTATCAACCGAACTCCAACCCCTCTTCTAAAGGGAAAGAGTCCCTTTGAGGTGCTGTTTGGGAGCGCACCACGTCTTGATCTGCTACGAGTTTTTGTATGTCTTTGCTTTGCTCATGTATCATCCCGGAGCAAGGACAAATTTACAGTCCGCAGCACCAAATGTGTATTTGTTGGATACCCGTTTGGCAAAAAGGGGTTGAAATTGTATGATATTGAGTCAGATTGAGTTGTTGTCTCAAGGGATGTGCAGTTCTATGAAGCCGTATTCCCGTTTGCTGAAGTGAACAAAGGTGAGAACCTTTGTGATGATGCAGAAAGAAAGATGAGGAATGAGGGCTCAAATGTGAATTTGAATGATTCCTTGGTGTGCGACCTGTAGCCCTGTGCCCCGACGTCAGATGAAACTGCACTGCAGAGTAGTCAGGATGAACATGTAGTTACCTTCAAAACACCTGATTGGATTGAAACTATGACAGAGTTGGATCAAACTCATGAACTAGAGATAAAAAGAGTTCAACACCAGTGGTTGCTGCAGGTGACGATTCTGCCAAGTTGGGTAATGGACACAGACAGAAACATCTACCCGTGTGGCTTAAAGACTATGTTACAGACATCAAGACACCCATTGCTCATCTTTCTCGCACCAAGTCCATAAGTACTCAGTTTCCAATTGCAAATTATGTCTCGAGTAACCGTTTCTCTACTGCACAAGCAGCGTTTTTGGCTGCAGTTACAGCAAATGTTGATCCCACCAGTTATAAGGAGGCTGTCCAGTCACCTGAGTGGCGCAATGCAATGTCGGATGAAATATGCGCACTTGAATCTAAAGGAACATGGGATCTGGTTCCATTGCCTCCCAATCAGCATACAATCGGATGTAAGTGAGTTTATCGTACCAAATTTAATGCTGATGGCACAGTTGAATGACACAAAGCTCGCCTCGTTGCACTAGGAAACACACAAACTGCTGGAATTGATTTCACTGAAACATTTGCACCAGTGGTGAAGTTAGTTACTGTTCATGCATTGCTGGTCGTTGCTGCTGTGCGTGGATGGAAAACGCATCAAATGGACGTGCATAGTGCATTTTTGTACGGTGATCTTCTTGAGACTGTGTACATGAGGTTGCCACCAGGTTATTCTGCCACACCCAACACTGTCTGTAAGCTAAAGAAGTCCTTGTATGGACTTCAAGCCCCACGCTGCTGATTTGACAAGCTGTGTTTGTCCCTCAAGAATTATGGATTCAGACAATGTCCGTCTGATTGCTCGCTATTCCACCTACGTTCGAGAATCTGTGCATATACATGTGCTGGTGTACGTGGATGACTTGCTCATTTGTGGTAACAACAGTTCGAGTATTGTTCGGTTTAAACAATATCTTGGTGAGTGTTTTCATATGAAAGATCTGGGTACTCTTAAGTACTTTCTGGACATCGAAGTGTCGCGTGGATCTGGAGGAATATTTATATCACAACGGAAATATGCTTTAGATATTATTGCTGAACATGGACTGTTGGGATGCAAGCCAAGTGCTTTTCCTATGGAACATAATCATAGATTGGCCTTGGGCATCAATGTTGTGTTGAAGAATGCAGAGCAATATAGGAGATTGGTTGGTCGTCTGATTTATCTGCATATCACACGCCCTGAATTGAGCTATGCCGTCCACACTCTAGCTCAATTTATGCAGCAGCCACAAGTTCGTCACTAGGAAGCTGCATTGCGCGTGGTTCGTTACCTCAAGGGTAATCCAAGTTAGGGGATCATGATGAGTTCGTCTAGTTCGTTGCAGCTGACTGGGTACTGTGACTCAGACTGGCAAGCTGTACACTTACTCGTCGTTCCATGACAGGTTACTTTGTGGTTAAGGGTGGATCACCGATCTCGTGGAAGACAAAGAAGCAATCTATAGTCGCTCGCTCCTCAGCCGAAGCCGAGTATCGGGCTCTTGCGACCGTGACCTGTGAATTGAAATGGTTACATGGTGTGTTCAAGGAACTAGGTGTGTCACAAATGGAGCCAGTTTCTGTTCGCAGTGACAGCCAGTTCGCCCTTCATCTGGCCACCAATTCCGTGTTTCATGAACGAACGAAACACATTGAAGTTGATTGTCACTTTGTCTGTGATGTCGTGATCAATCAGTTCATTCATCCATCCTACATTCACACCTCTTTGTAGTTGGCTGACATGTTCACCAACCACTTGGTTCTGTTCGTCTCCGGTTTCTCTTATCTAAGCTGGACAGTATTGATCTACATGCGCCACCTTGAGAGGATATAAACAGCAGTATCAGCAATACTTCGGATGGAATATGCTGTGGTTGGCAATAAGCTGATATCACAGGATTTCCTCACCAAATCCCTGCTGATATCACAGGATTTCCTCACCAAATCCCTGTAGTTTAGAAGATAAAGATTGTAATTGTTGTAAATTGATTGAGATCCACAATTAGCGGGATTTAGTTAGGAACACACTTGTATAAAGATACACAGGGGTGCCCATACACAGCCAAGCTTTTCAAAAGACAGAAACCTGGAGTTTCTTTAAAATATGCCCGTACATTGTACATACATTGGATCGAAGCACCGATTGACACAACAATTCAACGCATATGATAATGACAAATGATGAAACATTGTCGTCAAGCAAACCAATGATTCATTACGAAATGAGAGAGACATCTTCCAAAACCAAGCCAGTGAAACAAATTGTGAAAACAGAAATATCGACCGAAAATCAATCATTTTGGGATGTATAAATAGATAGGTGGGCATAAAAAGGAACCTCAACGTTCGAAAGCATGTGAATATTAGTACTAGAGATTTCCATTCAGCCTCCCGGGTGCGAGACAGGAGTGGTCACAAAATAGCCATCCTTGTATTCATGAACATCCTTGTATTCACAAAATAGCCATCCTTGTACTCCCAAAAAAGTTCTAGTTTTGGAGGTCCTGTCTTGGAGAAAGAAGGTAAAGCAGCACGAGTTTGATTTTCAGAAACATTAACCACACCAGATCTGTCCGCACGATTCTTGGTTTTTATATCATCAGTTACCTTCTTCAGAACTTGAAGAAGATGCAGTATAACGGATTATATACAATCCTAAATGGTAACAGTGGGGGATAGATTAGACGGATTGTTACCGGAGGTAACTCCCTTTCCATAACTAATTTCCTGGAAAACAGCAGCCATTCCTCCTTTTGGGCGAGATGATGAAGGCTGTCCTGTTTCAGAACAGGAAATTGAAGCAGGTTGTGGAGGCGGAGGAGCCGGAGCACCAGGAGTAGGAGATTTTTTTTGATTCAGGTGCAATTGTCTTTCCTGTTGTGTTCCATACAAAACCTAGTGGATAATGACCCTTAACATAATCCTGCAAGCCTGGAACCAAAAGCTCCTTTAGAGCTCTAGCCTACTCAACACAATTTGCATCTCTGTTCCTGTACTCCACGAGAATCTAGAAAAATAAATAATAAAACACAACAAATATAAAATTCTCTGAGTTTGATATATAAATACTGTTGTGAAAATAGGACCGATAGAGCCAAACTGCAGCTAATAATTTGTAGAAAATAATACTGAAGATAAATAGGACACACAGATTTACGTGGAAAACCCCTTTATAAATCAGGGGAAAAACCACGGGTAGGGATAGAAAAATTCCACTATGAAAGAATATAGGAGTTACAATCTCTTTAGACAACTAGGAGATACCACTTGTAATCTCTCTAGAGAGTAAAGGATAAACACTGAAACTCTCTATTTTTCTCTCTAGTATTTCTCTCTGTAATGAGACTCGTAGATTTTGGGATGATGAAACAAATGAAGGAGGATATACTTTTATAGGGGAGAAAATGCGTGGAAATAGTAGTATGAACTACTGTGCATTTTTCATCCCACGTTTTCTTTTATCCTTTCCCCACCATCCAATTTTTTTCTCCTTTTCATTCTTCATGCATTTAATGCTCACATGGGCACATGAATATTTTTCTTTGCCGACAAATGGTACTGGCAGAAATAATGGTGGACAACACAACATCATTGCCTGAGGGTTTGAGGCTGGACGACGACTCAGGTGGATACAGCGTATGTCATTCCCATCTAAAAATCTTTTGGTACGTACGTTTAATATACTTTGTGTATTATTCATTCAGGGTTTGCTACGCTGTTGTGTAAACCCAATATCTAGTTTGAATACCTTTAAAATTTTATTTAATTGTGTGGAATGTATTGATAGTAAAAGTCACCTACTCGACTCTGTCGGGTCCAGATGAATCTCTTAGCATAAATTTGAAGTTTTGTTTGAATGTATAATTATTTTTACATTGAAACTTGTTAGTCAAAAGAAACATTTAAAGGGAAGATCCACGGAAATCTTTCCATATTAATATCAACCCCAATAGTCAAGGCAAGCATGAGATGAAACAGTAGCAAAAGCATGAGATGAAATAGTAGCATATGTGGTTGTAAACAGTGCAAGTCATTAATGTTGTAGTGTCTATAAAATGATGTACATGACAGAATTGAAAAGATAAGGAAAAAAGGAAAAAAAGAGACGGAAGTGTTCTTCTTCCCGTGGAGTAGGGATTCCTCCCGAACCACGTAAAATCATATTGTGTTCTTTTATTATGGTATCGGAACTGGGATTTTGATTCCCAAATGTCGTCATCTACCACAGGGACAATGTCAGAAGCGGTGGCTCTCACAGAGGCCGCCAAGATTTTGAGTGAACAACTCATAACACTCCTGGAAAAGAAGGACGATCAGCAAATGGTCATAACCGAGGGCCAATCGGGACAGGACGAAGGCGGATATAAGACGGACGTTGTCCTGGATGTCCAACTGGACAATTAGAATTACATTATGTGGAAGAGGAGCATCGAGATGGCAATTGGCGGCCGCGGACGAATCAGCCATATTATGGGAGAGCCCCCGCCACCAAAAGAAGGAGATCCCAAATTTCAGTCATGGTGGGAACGAGACTTGCAAGTATATGAGTGGATCACGAAAAATATAGACAAGAGCATCAGACGGCAATACATGAATTTTCCTACTTCTCAAGAACTATGGAAAGGTTTGGCAAAGACTTACCAATCCGGCGAGGATAATTTACAAATTTACGCCCTTACCACACGGGCAGACAATCTGAAGCAAGGAGATATGATGATCGAGGATTATTACAGCCAGAGTAAGAACCTATGGATGGAGGTGGACAGGAGGCGTCCAAATCCCATGACTGATCCGGGGGATATACTGAAATTCAATGCACTGCAAGAAGAAGATCGTTTGTTTAAATTTCTCTCGGGCCTTGATGATATATTTGATGATATTGTGAGAGACATACTACGGGAACGAAAATTACCTGACATGGATGAGGCATATGGAATTATCCGGCAAGAAGCTGCACGGCGCCACATTCTCGGGCCAGGGCAGAAAACAGGGCCAGGCGCAATTTCTGGACCCGGAATTGGTTCGGGACTTAGCCTTCAACAGTTGGTGACTGGAAGCGGGTCGAACGAAGGCGGGTCAAGTCACGACCCGAATAATGAACAGAACGGAGTCGGAGATCTCAACTTTGGGTCTGGCGGCCCACACAGCTCCCAGCCCCAATCCTTCTGACGGCCGGCCTTCTCCCACCTACCCGGAGGCTCATCCACCAACCGGTCAGAAACCTCTAGATCTGGGAGTGGATCATCATTCTGGCGAGAAACAAGATATTGCGACAACTGTGGAATTCAAGGTCACATTCGCCGCGATTGTTACCAACCTGGCAGGGGAAATCGGCGCGACCGTGGTAGAAGGCCTCCCGGCAACTGGCCCAGACGGGCGATGGTCGCCATGGGAGGAGGGTTAGATATTGAGAACAAAGCAGAAGCTATGATGGAAATTGGCATCGGTAGGCGAGGGACCTACTGCGACCGCCCGCGACGAGAGCCGATTCTAGGCCAAAGCCCAGAATTTCCACAAATGAACGGACTGGACGATACAAAATCACGACGAGAAGAGGGTTCTCGAACAGGTGAGAATAATTCAGCGTGTTTTTCGGTTTTGTGTCGATATAATAATGACAGGAGTATGAAAAAAGATGGGCGAACTTGGGCCACCAACGTCGCTGTCCGAAATGTGCCAAACTAGGAAACCTCCAATGACATCAGGCCAAGCCCACGAGGGATGAACTCCCATGCATCTACTCTCAAATTTGGTCTGGAAAATGGAAAAGGGATGAACTCGTTTTCAAGAGACAAAAATCGA
>JAOYMZ010092422.1:0-26207 GCA_025802335.1 Pinguicula primuliflora | reverse complement strand
AGTGAATATTTGCACAGAGAGAGAAAATGGGGAGGAGAAGAGTGAAATAAAAAAATATTTGTGGGACCCACCAGATCAGTTAAAATTATTTGATCTTAGCAATCTGATATAATCGGACGATCCAAAAAATAATTGGGCACGAGAAGAACTTTTTCGGCACTATTTTATAATCCCCATAAGATGTATGTGTTCAGCCTTAAAAGAAACGCTTGGTTGTAAATGCATGAACGCGGTCAGTCACGAAACCATAAAATTCTGCCCCAAGCATCCGGGCAGCGTCTGTTTCTATCATTTATGACAGGACCCAAAAGGTTAACATCCTATTTCGTTAGAGAGGAATGTTACCCATTATGAATCCAACACAACTTATAAATCTCCTTCCCTAAACACTACCATATATATAACCACACTCATTTTTTAATATATGATTGTGAGATTGACACATAAAAAAATTTATAAAAATATATTAAAATTGAAGGTACGAGTAAAAACCTTTTCATTAGAAAAGCTTTGTTCTGTACATCATTCTTGCAGGAAGCACATCTGCTCGCTGACATGCATTCATCATAACTACAATTACATCCGCTCACAACATAACCAAAACTAGTGAACCTAACAGCGGATGGAATTAACATATGAACATTTCAACTTCACCCAAAAAAATTCCTACATTTTGGTAGGCGCAAACCCAGTGGTATGAAACTAATTATCCACCAAGCGATATTACTTTGCTCATCAGTTGAATAGCTGGGTGATACAAATATCCATCGAGGCCGACGGGTGGTTGAAGAGGAGATTCTGCAATATTGTCTGGAGCCATTTAACCCTTTTTAAGGACTTGCGCAAATCCAAAACTGCCGCATCAATCGTGTTGGAGCTACTGGAATTTAGAGCAGCGCCGGCTATGCCCCTCTTCAAGGGATTAGTAAAATTGGTGCCTCCCTCCACCATGTCAGCCCCACTTTGCTCTGGATTCGTTTTCATGTTGATGGTATCTCCAAGATCCACGCTCGTGTTTTCTTCCTGTGCATTCCTTCCTTCCTGGGGAAGCTGTTCATCAAGCTCTGCCGTTTCTTCGCTCTTCATTTCATCCGAATCAGCTAAGGAATTAGAGGGCATTACATTCCGAGAGAAAGGCGGAATCAATGATCCACCTGCGATTCGACCAGACTGGGTTTCTTGGCTTGCTTTTCGACTATCCATAACTCGAAGTTGGCCAGTAACAGCAATACTCAGAGTCAAGTCTGATGGATGAAAACACAACAATGTTTGGTGCAAGAAATTTCAAAAGATCGGGTAAACAAATACAGCTGAAATCAATAAAATTTAATATCATGAACTAGAATTTCCAGAAAAAATTTTAAATATGTTTGAGCTTTTCACACCTAAAGAGAAGCATATGAAAGACACAAAAGCAACAAATGGTGCAGCTCTCAAGTTGCATATTTGCGACATAGGTGTGTGCACCTAATTTATGGGAGCTGAAGTAAAAACAAAATCAGACCAATAGCAAACCACGAAAAATGATATACCACATCACTTTTTTAGCATCATTTTTGCACCACTTCTCTATCACCCAATTCGGTGTTGGAAAATTCACTCCAATATTTTCAGGATGCCGACACCTCATCACTGATGCAGAAGTGTTGCACAAAAATGATATGGTATATCATTTCTCGCAACCCACACATCTTAAGACATTTTACATTGATCATTGACATTTTACATTGATCATTCATTGGGTACTTCTAATAGATCTAAGACAGTTATTAATCGATTTTTAATTTTTTCTTTCGGTTGGGTCTTAATTAATCTCACCTTGATTTCTAGGTTTAATAAGCCGAGCACAAGGGCAAACACTCTCATCTTCCTGGAATGGTATTGCCCACCCATGATCCGGAGACCAATCTAAAGATGGGCGTAAATCCTTGAGATAAACTTCATAAACTGAGCCTTCACCGATGGGAGGCCGTTTGAGCTCTATCTGAAAAAAAAATTATGGGCAAATTATACCGGCACTCTATATAAGGGGTCTAGTTGAAAATGAAACAAAGGCCAATTCGTCTAACTAACATTATAATAAGAATGGAACTAGGAACAATTACCAGGGCCTGATTATGACTCAATAACTGTATTATTCTCCCAGACCAATAACAGCCAGTTGTCCACCAGTCAACTAAATCACCAACCTTCCATGTACCATCAACGATTACTGTCACTTCCGTAATCAAATTAGGATCAGGTACTTGTTCCCTGTTATAGACAGGTGGGTACTTTGGCCGTACAACGAGTTCTTTATACTTATTGCCCACAAAATACGGAGGCACCTGATACAGTTCCGTCCTCGACGATTCTGCAGGAACATAAAGCTAGTCCAAATTAGTTAAAAATTAACAAAATGCCACCTCCGACCGTATCTTGGTCAAGTCAAAAGCTATCTATTTCACAATATAATTATGGTGAATTCAGTGAGGTCCATCATCAGCTATACAAACTGCATCCAACCAAAATCTTGCAGGAACAGCAAAATAGAAATCTGAAACTGACATAAAAAGGCTACAAATAATTTCAAACTGAAAAGGTATATAAACAATTCAAAATGAAATGCTTACTTTCATCAGGGAAGTCAAAATATTCTAGAATATGTCCAATATGCCCTTTTTCCTTGTAGATCTCCAGAATCTGATAGAAGATAGTGATATCTAAGTACTAAAAATAGTTTCATGCAGGAAAGCCGAATGTAAGATAAATATTTCCTTCAACATGTCACATGAAAACATAATTTACCAACATGGTTAACACAATTGACCAACGTGCTATATAGAAAGAACATATATATAGGTCATAGCCTTTTAGATATGTGAGATATGTCATCTGGTTACTTTTTCAATAGCTCGTAGTGCTGAAAAATATAGGCCTGAGTGGAGAGTTCTTATACCAATAATATAGCTAATTATGCAATGGCAGCTAAAGGTTCAATGCCAACTTCATGTCAAAGACCCATGCTGCAAGATCTGAACAAAATATTTGATGGTTAAATGCACACATCATAAATCTCCATCAGGGGATTTGCCTTGATTGGAAAGACAGTCAAAACGAGATCCGTACAAAACCAGAAAATTATCCTGGTTAAGGGAGTCTAAACGGTGTTTTAGACCGCAAACCGATGGCTTTACTATTATTAACAAGTAACAACTATAGTAAAACCAATTGTACTTATTCGGTATTTGACATCAAGGCAGAAAATAGCTCATGAAAAGTAGGCACACAATATTTAAGGAGTACTACGCATGTGAACTTCATATTACCTTGCATCTGAACCATGCACCACGAAATCCTTTCTCGAAGGTCTTGGCTTCAGCCACATCTCCAACTTTAAATGGCAAATTGGTTGCATTATCCCTGACCATCTAGTATGAATTTTTTTATATCCCTGTGAAAAAATCAACAACAAAACCACATCAACTTCTGAAGAGAACCGATTTCATAAGATACATAAATCACAGACAAAACTACACATAGATAACACATTCGAGAAGATAATTTAAAATCAGAACTGAACACGTGGATACACACATCACCAACGAACCTACACATAGATAACAGATTGGAAAAAACCAGAACTGAACAAGTTTAGAAGATCAAATGTCAAGCGAACCCCTGCTAGCTTGGAAACTTGGAAAATTTTGACCACTTATAACATCTGCATGTGTTCTCGTTTAAAAATTTAGTATTTATCCGCCTTGTAAATCTTACCACCCCTTATTCCCTGTCTGAATACATTAATAAAAAGGTACTTACACTACATGCATCCAGGTGTTTAATGCAAGCACCTTGAAATCAAGAACGGACAATCAAATGTATTGCGAAGAATCAATACAACATCATAGAGGTCACTAAAGTTCAATTGACTCAAAATGTCTCATGCAACCTTCACTTTTGGCTTTCCTTCTGCAGTTCTACACCTTATTCCCCTTCTCTTCCTCTGTATTTCATGCACCGGAGGAGCGTATGCATGTAGTACCTATGGGCAATGAAGGAGAAAGTAAGGGGAAACAAAAAGATGTATCACCTCATCAAATAACAATGTTCTTCATAAGAAAATTTATACACAATTCCTACGGTTGCAATGGAGGAGTGCCCTAGTTTATAGTGTATAAAATTCAAGAAGTTCCAGGTACTCGTAAGCGCAATTCAGATCCTTATCATCCCCATATCTCACCATATTGATTTCCCTATACGGGGAGTTCCCCCTCTACATATTGCTAACTTCGTTCTCTGTGATAAACCCATAACTTTAAGTTGTCGGAAATCAGGGCAAATTATGAATTAGATCAAAATATGTTTTCAAAATTGTATGCGCTTCAACTTTTTCTTGGACTCATTCTCCTGTAGATTGCATACCATCTCCACTAAAAATCTATGAACAATTCGACAGAACTTTCTTCTCCTTCGTTCGTAAGACATTATGCACCAGGAAGATGTCTAATATTGATTTTTTAAATCAATTCATACAATAAAAGCAAACTTAAAGATACTTCAAACCTCAACTCCAAAGAAGCAGAACAATAGTTCACCTGCGCACTTCCAACTCCATACAATTGCCCGCTCTGGGCACGAATATCTGAACTGTTACAAGGTTTTTACAGCACAGGCAATCAGCAAACCTGGTGCATTGCACAACAATTGAATTTCTCAGACTTTCTTCATCCGGTCGACGATTGGAGGAAAATTTGGTCCGTCGCCGGGGTAGCAAAGCATGACACACTGGATGACTGGAACACTCCGAGGCGCCCGGCTGCATAAAATTAAACATTATATTATTTTTAAAAATATTTTATTAATATTTTTTTGATAAGTAAATATTTTATTCAGATGTTTCTTAATTGAAAAATAGATATGAAGGACATATTTTTAAAACTTGTTAAAACAACTTAATAAAATATTTAAAAATAAATATTTCATTGGTTTTTTTTATTCCGGAGGCCTAAGCCATAAAAAATAAAACGTTTTACAAAAGCTTCCGGGGATGATCAAAATGGTAGTCGGATGCTTGTCTAAACATGACAGCAGAATCAACTCCATTACTAACTGAAATGGGATAAAAAAGGTGAGGGAAAATAACTGACCTATCTTGAAACAAATATATATGAGTCTCCCAATCTGAGAATGTGAGACTAGCGTTGGTCAATGCATTAGCCTGTTGATTCTCTAATCTCGGAAGCTGACAGAATAGAACACTATTAAAGTGTAACTTTAATCCCTCAATTCTTGTGACATATGGATTCATGTCCATATTATTGTAACCACCTTGAATCAACATGACACCTACCTCTGAATCTATGAGGTTTTTGATCCCTGCTGCAGAGCAATTTTTAAGCCATGTATAATAGCCCAAAACTCGGCTGATAGTGTTGTACACACTCCAATCTTCTGTGCAAAAGTGAGCAATGTCTTACCTTGCTGATCTAGTAAAATGCCTCCCACTCTAGCTTTATGTGTTAGCTGGGAAATTGCACCATCTACTTTGATAATAAAATTACTGGGATGAGGTGCTGCTATTTCCATTCTTTGAACCAGGAAACCCTGGGCCAAAGTAGCCCGAGAGGATTGTTTGCGCTCAACAATTTGAAAGGTTCGTTGAATTTCATTGGCAGAAGCCATGATTTTGATGGCTAAGCTTGTAGTAACAGTGGGTGTATCACAAAAGATCTCCGAATAGCAAGAGGACCAAAGCATCCAGCATGTTGTTGCAAAATATGTATCCCAGCCACTTCCATCCTGCAAGTGAAATTTTGTTAGATTATTCAAGAGCCAGAAAGTTGGATTTACCTTGCCAGAAGGGAGCTAGTAGATTCCTAGCTATCATATGCCACACACTGCGAGATCTGTAGCAATCACGCATGATATGAAGCACTGTTTCAGATTGATCACAGAGATGACATTGAGAAGAATTAATCAATTTTCGACGAAAACATTCTTGATTTGTTTACAAAACACCTCATATTGCTTTCCATAAAAATAGTTTGATTCTCTCAGGAACTTTCAATTTCCAGATTAACTTCTAGTTATGAGATGGATAGTCCCATTGTGTAGCTGAGATCCATTCATAAGCAGAGGCTACTGTGAAATTTCCTTTAGCTGATGGATGCCAAATCTGTCTATCAGGTGGCGCTAACTCATTTGGGGGAGGAATTGTACGTATTTCCTCTACTATTGAATTTGGAAGGAACTGAGAGAGCCTGATCAAATCCCATTGTCCAAAGGGTAAAACATAATGAACGATTAGATCATTTGAACTAAAAAAGGGGGAAGTAATACTTACATGGTTAACAAAAATGATTCCCGAAGGCAGCCATGGATCGAACCAAAATTTACATGTTAAACCATTTCCAATATGCTATCCTAGACCAGAAAGGAGAATATCCCATATTGCTTGAAGTTGATTACACAGAGGTGATCCAAAAAATTTTGGGAAGCCTTGAGACAGGTTCACTAACTGTAGATTATATTTTGGAAGGAATAGGAGCTTCCATAATTTTTGACATGGGCTGATCAAATCCCAAGTTAGCTTCAATAAGAGAGTAATATTATTATTCCTAGTTTTACGCAATCCAAGGCCACCCCGTGCCTTTGGTTGGCATACAATGTCCCATGTCACTTGATGAGAGACTCGCTCTCCAGAATTTGCCCCCCAAAGAAAAGATCTCTGGATCTTGTCAATATCTACACTTGTAGATTTGTGTAGCAGGGAAGACTGCATGATATAGCTAGGCAGACATCCTAATACAGATTGACATAGAGTTATCCATCCCGCCGTAGATATATGCTTCGCATTCCATGCTAGTGCTCTTTTCTGAATTTTTCCCAACAATTTGAAATAATGACCACGTTTTGAACGCCCTTGATGTATAACTGTTCCTAGATACTCTCAAAATCTGTCACTTATTGGATATTTAGTATATCACCAATTGAACTGCCCATTTTTTTTGATAATGTAGGGAACCCTGCTGAGGTAGGTAAACCCAACGCCCTACCGTAATAGCCTGCAAATCACGGTAGGGGGTAAACCACACTTGGCAAGCCATATGTGACAGACTCATGTCGCTGAGGGAATTTGAACCCATTTGTTGATGAATTCTGGGAGACAGTAGAATACTACCCTAAACCCTAAATCTCCAGACCAGTGTGCTCAGAAAAAAATGTCAAAAGTCTCTTGAATCATCAATGCTTGCCTAATTGACGCTTCCCAAAGAGAACCAAATCACTGCAAACATTATGTGAGAAGGAGCAAAATTTTGTTCACCAAATAACATAGGATGCCAACGCTGTTCTTGAACTTGCAAGTTGATAAGATGAGAAAGCCTTTCCAGACAAAAAAATATAAGGGAAAAGTGGATTCCCTTGTCGAACACCTCTTTGGGGACTAAAATGCTCACCAAGTTCTTCATTCCAAAGCACATGTAAAGATGTACTGGAAAGGGAATGTATAATGAGATTAATTAAAGGCTGAGGAAATCGTGCATCAGAAAGTGTTGCTTCAATGAAAGCTCAGCAAACTCGATCAAAAGCTTTCGAAGGATCAACTTTAACCGCCATCCAGTACCTCTGTGTATTTTTAGCCTGAATCTCATGAATTGCTTCTTTAACAACTACAATATTATCAATAATATTTTGCCCACGTATAAAACTTGTCTGCATACACGCTGTGATCTCAGGCATAATATGAGACAATCTATTTGCAATGACCTTAGAAACAATCTTCACGCGGACATTAAGTAATGTAATGGGTCTGAAATGTTTTGGCAAACATGGAGGCTTGATCTTAGGAATTAACACAATGACACCACAGTTTAGAGTAGGATCCAGTTGAGATAGACGGAATGAATCTGTAACTAGAGAAGAAACTGAACTAATAATAACATCCCAGTTATGCTGATAAAAACCCTCCATCGACATGTTGAAGGCGATTCGAGTCAAAATTTTCGAATTTTTAGTGAGTTTTTTTAAAGTGAAAGTGAAAAGTATTCTGACAATAAAATTGATTAGAAGTGATTAACATGATCTAATATTTTATTTTATTTGCTTTCTTTTCTTTTAATAATCTTTTTAGGTAAAAGAAAAATAAAGTAAATAAAAATTAAAATAATAGGTTACATTTCCAATTAGACCTTTGTTATTCATTCCTTATTTTTCCCATCCCATCCCTCCCAAATCTTTCCATCTCTAGCCACTTGTTTGTAATATAAGATGCTATAAAAGCCTCATGCTTTCTGGTGTTGAGGTCTGCTCTTCGATCCAAAGTAATTGAATGTTCTCTTCTTGAGGTGGTTAGTCAAGATTGGCCTTTGATTTTATTTTGTATTGAATTTGTGTATTGGGGAATGGGGTTTTGCCATGGAAATATAAATATATCTGGGGCAAGGGATTTTCCGATGTTGTTTTTTTGTTCGATGGCCGGTTTTGGCTTAAAGTTAAGGAATAGATTCATTTTTAGGTAGGTAGGAATAGATTCATTTTTCTTGGTTACTTAGGAAACGGTCACATTGAATGCAAATGTGTTTTGTTTCATTTTATCAATTTTTATTGGTTCAATCTGAGGATGTAGAATAAGGGTTTAATAAATTTTTGTTGTGTGGTCTGGGGTTTTGATTGAGAGATCGAATTTGAAGACATGCAGATTGAGTTTGCAGTCATTTGGTTCCAAAATTTGAAAGAGCTCCTTTATGTCTCAAAATTCAATCTGATGAAAATCCATTTGCGTCGATATTTGAATTTACTCCCTGTATACATATGGCTATGTGACTATCGCCATGCTGTTTTTACGAAGCAGGCTGAAACAAGGGAAGCGTGGTGCAAGGTGAAGACTGGGAATATGGCTACTGTAATAACTGAGGAGACTGGTACTGGCTTTTCTTCTGAAGGGGTTTTAAGCGAGCAGCAGCAGATATGCCAATCTGGGGAAGCATTGGCGGAGTGGAGATCTTCAGAGCAACTTGAGAATGGCGTTCCATCAACTTCACCCCCATACTGGGACAGTGATGATGACGATGATGGAGGTTTGATATTCGTGGTTTAATGTTACATTAGTTCTTGAAAATCGCATGAGGCATTTGACGGTGGGTAATACGACATTTCAATTTATTATGTTCCAGGACCTAAGCCTTCTGAGCTGTATGGTAAATACACATGGAAAATTGACAAATTTTCGCAAATTAACAAAAGGGAACTTCGGAGCAATGCATTTGAGGTTGGAGGCTATAAATGGTATGTTTTGCAATCAGACCTGGATCATCGTACAGTATCTGCCAAACTTTCCTCGTCAGATACTTTCCTAGTCATGCAGTTACTTTTAGTCCCAAATTAAATAGCTGGATTTCTGGATAATGATGTTATAGATAATGTTATGTGTCAGTTTAGAAAATTTTAAAGTGTTCATATCAGCAGATTTAAATTTGTGCTTTGGAAATGTGTTAATTTTCATATACATAAATCTTTTCTGAGTTTAGGGCGCAATGATACTCTGAGGAATTTGAGTTGTGCATGCTAATTGGGTTGTACCATCAGCAATACCCCTTGTTACTAATGGAGGAAAGTCTGCTTCTAAGGCACATGGTTACTGTTTTCTCTGCTTAATTGCTTCATCCTTTTCGTACACTTTACCAAACAAATTTTGTGATTTCAATTTTCTGCCCCTTCAACAGTTCAGGGGTTGCTTGTCTAATGTGTATTTATATGATTGGCAATCACATAAATCAGTTTTAAGTCTTTGCTGACAACTGATCAAAGTGAAGCTGTGGATTACAGGTATATTTTGATTTACCCTCAAGGCTGCGATGTATGCAATCACCTCTCTTTGTTTCTCTGCGTGGCTAATCACGACAAGCTTCTGCCTGGTATGACGATAATCAATAAGAAGATAATTCATTTTAGAAACCTTAATTTTGTTTAGAGTCCTGTAATGAGTTTTTCCCTTGTGTCCTTAGGATGGAGTCATTTTGCACAATTCACTATTGCTGTGGTGAACAAAGATCCTAAGAAGTCAAAGTATTCAGGTTAGTGGTGGTATATTATCATTGCTGGGTGTTGTCGTTAGAGTTCTAACACTGCAATGAATTAAGGTCAAAATTTCATCCAAACCCTGCAGATACGTTGCATCGTTTTTGGAAAAAGGAGCATGACTGGGGCTGGAAGAAATTTATGGAGCTATCAAAGGTTTTTGATGGATTCATAGATGCTGATACTTTGGTTATTAAGGCTCAAGTACAAGTTATTAGGTACACATGATATGACTTGATCACCAAGTTTTGTTACTGGTTTGAGTAGCATGATAAATTACCAGACAATTTTAGTATATATTCAATCCATCCACTAATAATTGAAAGTTTTTGTGATGACTGCATTCCACTTGGCATTATTGATGTATGAAATCATAAATAGTAGGCGTACATCTTAGGGCATACTGGTTTAGATTCAAACAAATGTGCAGAAACAATATGTAATATCTACAACAACCCCATGATTACCTAGGGAAATTCTGTAAATTGCTCCATGGCTCGTCTCACTTTTGAATTGTTTAGTATTCATTATTTAAGGGCAACAGTAGTTTTATTTTTCACTCTATTATATTAGTTAATATAATTTTGAAATGCGTATGAACAAAAAGAAGTTTCTTGTTAGTATCATTAAGCTTTACTTTAGGTTAAACTGCCGTTTGCATTCATAAACTTAGTGGACTGATTTAGTATATATATATACATCTTGTATATTATATGTTCATCTTCAGGGAGAAAGCAGATCGACCGTTCAGGTGTCTCGACTGTCAATATAGGAGGGAGCTTATACGAGTTTATTTGACGAATGTGGAGCAAATCTGCAGGCGTTTTGTAGAAGAGAGAAGAAGCAAACTGGGGAAGCTAATTGAAGATAAAGTTAGATGGTCCAGGTAATGCGTTATGTGTTGGAAAAAATATCAATTTTTCGTCTATCTCTGATAATAACATCACACATTTTGTTTAGCATTTACTTTTTCATTTGATTTAGGTGTGGGTATGTGTTTGGTCGCAGCATCTGATTAATGTTGGGCTATTTAATAAACCAAGAAGTAATTCTGCTAAATAATTACCCGAGTTTGTTAAACCAGTTTGGAGATTAGCTTTTTCTGTTAAAATTTCTACAATCATCAGATAGCGTGCTTTTGGATATAATATTTAAATAGAGGATCAATCTGTCTGTTGCTTTTTTGGACTGCAATATTAGTCGGGATTATACGTTTTTTAGCAGCAATCATCATTCATTCCTCTTAATGGTTTTTTACCTGGTTGTAAACATGCTAGAGTTTCTCAGAAAGCTGTTCCTTATTTCACCTTTTCATGTCAATTTTTAATATAAGATATTGGAATGGTTTTTCAGTTTCTGTGCTTTCTGGCTAAGCATGGACAAGAGTTCCAGGCGCCGCATGTCACGAGAGAAAACTGAATCACTGCTAAAGATAGTTGTGAAACATTTTTTCATTGAAAAAGAAGTCACATCAACTCTTGTAATGGATTCGTTGTACAGTGGTCTAAAGGCTCTTGAGGGCCCTTATAAGGACAAGAAAACAAAGGGCAAGTATTTGGAGGCTGAAGAATTATCATTACCTGTTGTTAGAATGGAGGAAGATATGTTTGTACTTATTGATGATGTGCTATCACTGCTTGAGAGAGCTGCAATGGAACCATTACCTCCAAAGGATGAGAAGGGCCCCCAAAATCGTATGAAGGTAAGGGAATGATACACATATTACTTTTCATTAAGTTCCATAACTTTTATTTTTGTAAGGTGTGGAACCTGGAGCCACATTTCCACTGGGATTTACTAGTGTCAGAACATTGAGAATATGATTGCATTATGCAAAGAATGAGGGGTTTGCTATACCCAACTACAAAACTCCCACTCATAGTTGTCAAATTGGGATTCGAATCGTGAATCGTAATGATCAATTTTTGAATCGTAAATCGAATCGTAAATCGCAAAGATTCAATCATAATTTAAAATATACTAAAATAAATATTTTGTAATAAAAATATTATAAATAAATATTATAATATTATAAATAATAATTATTAAAGTTTAGTATTGATGTTTGAATAGTGAATCGTAAGATTCAAATCCCAAATCGTACCTGAATCGTAAGATTCAGACAACTAATAGGTATAAAGGATTCATATCTAAGATTTGAATCGTTTAGCCTTAGAATTGAATCGAATCGTAGGATTCAAATCGTGGATCGTAGGATTTTGATAACTATGACCACAACACTCAAAGTTGGCCATCATATACCAACGAGACTTTGTAAAGCAAACGCGACAAAAGTCAATCCAAAACAAGCAAAGGGATGGAAGTGGCAGAAAACGTAGAACTGAAAACGGAATTAAATGCTATCAGAATTAAAAACTAAAACCTGACGCGCATGCTCGGAGACCCATTCTTTATCTATAAAGAGAGCTGAAGACTCGGACTGAGACTTGGCTTTAGGTGCATTCTTCTTATTTCTGCTATTTTCACCTGCACCATCGACTACGAAACATGGCGGTTCTCCCTCATCATTAAGAGGTGTTGGCACCAGATCATATATAAATCCCCTATCTAACGTCGAGCTCAGTTTCCCAATTACAAGGCCAACCTGCCAAATCATAATCGAAAGATGATGGCACACAAATACTACATATCTCACTCTCATAAATGGATATCTAAAATGAGTTTCAATCCCGAAAAGAAGATGACTTGATGACTTTGACTCTCTCACTTATAAAACACAAACCTGAGATGGAAGTGCTGATTCAGTTAGGCGAACTTCAGCCAATTTGAATTGCTTTTCATCCCCAACAACAGCCCTCACCATGATTCTTCAAGCCAGGCCTTCAAGCAGTTTGATCAGGTGATTGCAGAGTAATCAATCTGCTTCAAGAAATTGTTGGTGCCGCGACGACACCTGGAAATAGAACAGGCTTCTCCCCTTCGTTGTGTTCGTTGGATCAGGGGAAAGGAAAATGAACGCGTGGGCCGATGAAAAAGAAATTGGGCCCATAATGCTACAGCCTACAAGAGATCATATTAGTAGGTAAATTTGTCTTTATGTCAGGCTGGTTACTCCAATTTTATTATTTAGCACTCAGCGACCTTTCAAATATCGATGTTACACACCGGTCTTTGGGAAAGCGATATCAATAGGTAAGTGTAATTAAGCACGAATAATCTACGTCATTAGCATACACTGATCTTCTGTAGGCCGATGTCTACTCACACCAGTATTCCGAAAGCGGGTGTATTCTTTGGATCTACCGGCTTTGCCGGAAATCCAGTGACGTGTAGCACCGCCCTACAGAAGGGAGGTGCATGGCCTATAAATACTATACCAAATTCACCATTTCTTTACCACCAATTCAGCTAATATTCGACAATGAGCTGGACCGGCTGGGGCAAAAATAGCAACTGACGCATTCCTATATTAAAGGCAGAAGCAAATCTCGCAATGGAACTTGGTATGCAGGATGAGGATTACCGCAGTTGCGAAGTATCTCTTTCCTGTTTTAGGCTTGAATTTGTGCACTGTGTTAGAGTAGAGCCTATGACTCCTTTGCCGTTCATCCCCCAAATCATCGTCAAGTTAAGGATTAGCTAACATGGTGGAAGAGATGTTATTTTCGTGTTAAAACATTTATGGAGGTAAATAACGCGCTTATTGATCCAACGACCCACTTACTTGTGGTGGATGACGAAGCGAAGTTTACTGATGAGCATAAATATCTGAAGATTATGACTTTAGAGGAATTTTATTATTGGAAAATTTTGTGGGGACATTTAGTTTAAAATTTCAATTGTTGTATTGACTTTGGCGTAATAAATTGTTTAGCAAAATGAGTGAATTTTTTTATAGGTAGTAAAATGAGTGGATTGATAAAATAGTTTCATTAATTATAGTTCTCTAATACATGCAAATAACAAATACATCAAAAGAAAGTGTCATAACTTCCACCCTCTTGCACATCTGGAGGCACATCTCTACACCTTGATTAAAATTGTTGCCACCTATAAAATTGATGCGTTAAGGTTCTTTGTAAGGCTATGACGACTTCATTGTCGGTAGTTTTGTACCATTTTCTTGTCTTAATGATTTTTTTTATAATTAAGTTATTTCTCTCTCACATCTCTTACCGCTTTAGCTAGCAATGAATTAATATTTCTCTCTAAAGTTCTGTCAGTCAGTGGCCGAATACAGACTGACCGATATCCAATTTTTCTCTCTCTATATATACACAGTTCTTTTGTATTTCTACTCGATTTTTCCTTTTGCTTCTCATTTTCATTCTCATTTTCCTTTTTATTCTCCTTCCCCTCTGGAATTTTTAGAGTGTTTGCAAAAACTTTGAAAAAACTAGATAAAATCACATTCTCCTTTAGAAGTGGAAGGTGAATTCATTTAATTATTTACAAAATTGCAATTAAAAGTAGAAGTGGAAAAAAAATAGTCTCCTATTTACTTCTCAAAAAAGGAGAACACGACTTTAAAAAAAAGGAGAAGTAGAAGGAGAAGTAAAGTTTTAAAATACTCATTTTGAAATAATCTGAAAAAAATAAGATGAGAAAATTAATCTAAAAAATAAGTGGTATAAAACAGACACTCAGACTTTCAAAATCAGATTTTATTTTTTGCTGGAGGCACATGCACACCAAATTAAACAATAATTAGTGCAATATTCAGATCCCTAATTGGGAAACTCCCGTGTATTAGGCAAGCTATTATCCTGCAATCTTGACCGTCCGACAACTTAATCGAATGATCAAATTATATTGTGAAGTTGAAGGGTCAATCTTTTTTTAGCAAGGCATTTTTAATTTGCATTAAAATCAAAGCGTATTTACAAAACAGGAATGGAAACTCAACTATACACAATAAACTTCTTCTTCTTCTTCTCCGGTCAGTCGGTGAGTTCGATCAGATGAATTTCTTTCGTCTCTCTCTCTCCCAATCCGTGAACGTATAACCACTGAACAAGCCCTTCGCTCGTCCTCTGTCCCATAATTGATGTTTGATTCGCATCAAAGCTTCAATTTTGTCGATTCGATTCTGCTCGAAAGTTGCTTGGTTTCGGATATGCCAGATTTCCTAGATGATGCAAGCCCAAACAACCTTCCAGAATTTTCCATCCTTCTTATGTCGAATCAGGTGCACGTGATTCTCAAAACTTTGCCAAGGATCACTCACGAGGAGGACGGATTTGTCGTATATCCAGAGATACGTCTCTTCCCAAATTATTTTCGCAAAGTCACATTGAAAGAATAGGTAATCGACAGTTTCGATCGCCATCTCACATAATTTGCATCTTAGATCATCTCCCACATTAACTTCTCTCACAATCAGATTGTCCAATGTAGGTACCCGATTTTGATGCATCTCCATACAAATGCTGTTTCTTTCAACTGCGCAATATCAGTCCAGAGGAGTGCCAAATGATTAGAAGGCACTCTAATCACCTAACTCATTAAGTATGTTCTGTTCATGGTTAGTAAGTGTTCTAGTCCAATTCTAGGACCAATTGATTTGATATGCATTTACCTCAGATATCTGTTCTTGCTTTTGACCAATGAATATGTGTTTATCCCCAGCTGCCCAGTAGAGCGTAGGGAATGCATCACATAGTCGATAATCTCCACACCATAGATCCTCCCAGAAATAGGTATCAAGCCATCTCCCAAGCTCCTGCTTATAGATTTTCAGAACCATGCACTTAGCCTGATAAGACTCAGTAGTGTTCTCCACCATATAGAATAGGTGTTTAGACGCTGGAAGTTTCCTTCAAATAGCAAAGCTCTGTAGAAATCACCATACTTACTTTCCAATATCACCTTCCATAGGCTTTCATCCTCATTTTGGAGTAATTTCCATCCCCATTTTGCAACTAGTGCATCATTAAATGAGGTCAGGTTTTTTATATCCAAACCAGTTTGTTCTATATCCCTGCACACATCAGTCGACGCAATCCAGTGAATTTTCGATCCTTGTTGTTGTCTACCTCCCCATAGGAAGCGAGCCATCACCTTTTGGACTGTCTTTATAATTGTTTTTGGAGCCTTATTGATGGAGAAGAAGTAAACCGTCAAGCTTGCAAGCATCCCTCTTACTAGAATTATTCTGCTTCCGAAAGATAGATAGTTATTTACCCAACTCACCAGTCTTCTCTGTATTTTGTCAATCATTGATTTCCACGGCTTGCACTTGTTTGTATTCTCACCAATAGGTAATCCGAGATAGGTGAATGGAATCATATCAATTTTGCAGCCTAGAGTCCTTGCAAATCACTGCATTTCATGCGCTGGGATGTTGATACCAAACAGACAACTTTTAGCATAGTTAATCTTTAGACCTATTAGTAGTTCCAGATTTTCCAGTGAGTATCTTATGGCCTTCACATCCTGCATTGTCACATTTCCAAAGATGAGCGTGTCATCTGCATATTGGAGTTGTAAAATTGGTATTTCTCCCATACTATATCTAGAATATAGCTGCAGATTATATGCTTTACGCAGTATCCATTGTAGAGCTTCAACCACTATTAGAAATAGATGTGGTGACAAAGGATCACATTGTCTGAGTCCCTTTTGAGGGCGAAACTCTTCAGTAGCGCTTCAATTTACCAATATAGAGATAGAAGGAGTTGAGATACACTCCATGATCCAGTTATTCCATGTTTCTGGAAATCCCATAGTTTTCATCATATCCATCAGACAGGACTAATCAATTGAATCAAAAGCCCATTAGAAGTCCACCTTAAACATTAAGCATTTATTCTTTTTTTTTCTTTGCTGAATCAATCACCTCGTTAGCACATAAAACCCCTTCAGTGATTTGCCTTCCTTTAATGAAACCTGACTGGTTTCTGGAGATCACGGTTGGAATCACTTCCCTCAATCTATTAGCCAGCAATTTAGATAGGATTTTATAAGCACTGTTTATGAGGGAGATAGGTCTAAAATGTTCTGGGATGATAGGCTTCTCAATCTTTCCTGCCAATGTTGTGAACGAGACATTTAGTCCAGATGTCAGAGAATGTGTTTCATAGAATTCATATAAGAAGTTCCGGAAATCCTGTCCAATAATATTCCAGAATTTCTGCATGAAGGAAAATTTATGTCCGTCTAGGCCCGGGCTCTTTGATCCCTTGCAACTCCATATAGCTTTTTTTATTTCTTCATCGTTGAACATTGCTACCAGTTCACTGCTTTGCATTGCAGTCAGTCTGCTACCCATATCACTCATAATTTTAGGCTTGTAAAGTCTGTCTTGCGTGAACTGAGTCTGAAAGTGCAGTTTCAGTTTCCCTTTCACCTCTCTTACTTCATCATTCCATTGTCCATCAAAGTAAAGGCCATCAATATCCATCAGATACCTTTTGCTTTTCAAGGATGCATGAAAAAATTTCGAGTCAGCATCTCCATCTTTTAACCACCTCGGTCTTGATTTCTGGTGAATTATAGTTGTTTGGTGTGTCTGTAGCCTTCTTAATTCTGCCCAGGATTCACTTTTATGTTGAACTTCATTAGGAGTAAGTGGCGATGAGGTTAATTTTGCATCCCAATAAGCAATTTTCTGGATTTCAGCACCAATAAGTGCATTGATGTCTCCATTAGTAACTGCATTGCAGTTTTTTATACTCATCCTCAGCCTTTTTATCTTCATTTTGAGCATCTAGCCTTTAGTACCGCTCTGAACAGGCAGTTGCCAATCTGTTTACACAAGTTCCCTAAGGCTTTGTTGTTTTAGCCACACATCATACACCATAAATGGTTTGGGGTCCCAGTTTTTTACCCCATGCGATAGAAGGAGAGGGGTGTGATTCGATAACTCTCTGTCCAGACTGCTCTGTTTTGAGGTTGGCCTGTGCCGAAGCCACTCTACACTTAGAAGCATTCTGTCTATTCTACTTGTCCCTTGACCATCTGGTTTGAACCACGTAAAATCAACCCTTCCTAGTGGGATATCAATCAATTCCGCATCTGCAATGAAGCTTGAGAAAGTTGTAGCCTCAGATAAGTTAAACGTTGATAATCCCACTCTTTCTGTTTGTGATCTGACAACGCTAAAATCACCCATCACACATATTTTTTCACCCAGGTGTTGTCTTCTATACTCAACAATTCATTCCACAGAGTTCTCTTCTGCTGTAGATTGCATGAAGAATAGACGCAGATCAGGGTGATCTATGTGTCCTCATTTCCACTCCAGATACCTCTGATTGCGAGAGCATATGAGAGTTGTCAATCCTCCAGCTTTCTGAATCTTTTTGACTTCCAGGTTATTATGATACCTCCAGAAGCACCATCTGAATCTTTTGACACGTAGTCAAAGTCGTTGTGTTCCCACAGTCTTTTCACTAATCGTCTATCAATCATTTATAGCATTATTTCTTGCACTCCTATCAAATCCAGATCATTTCTCTTTATGAGATTTCTCAGTAAACGCTTCTTGGTAGGGTTGCCAAGCCCTCTAATGTTCCAGCTATTGATTTTCATTGAGATTTTGAACATGTGGGACTTGGACCAACTCCAGGTTGGTATTCTCTTCAGCAACATCTTGCTCCTGCTCAGCCTTATCTTGTAGATTCATAAGGATAAGGTTCTAAACCCTAAACAGTATCCGTCTGAACATTAGTATAATCCATTCCAATAGTGTGGCCAAATTCTATTGTTTCAATGGTGTCTTTTCGATTTCTGTCCCCCTCTCCAGATTACCTCTCTTTCTGTTCCTTTCCAGGAATTGAGTATGTTTAACCTCCACATGCGACAACATGCCTTTCACCTTAGCATCAGTTCTTGACTCATATGTTCAGCCTTATTTTCATTTATATCAGTGCTTCCGGCAATTTCCAGATTAGGATCATCAACTCCAGTTGCCAATGGATCAGCTAATGGGTTGTTCTGTTCCTCCAATGTTGATGAATTATCACTTGGTATCACAGGACTACCCTCTCTAGACCCAACCTTTTTCAAGGACTTTTTTTCTTTGAAGAATACGGATTGGTTTTGTTAACTTGGCAAACTCCTTAGCCTGTTCTACTTCATCTGTCCATCTCGAAGACTGTCCAGGTTCCCTCTCTTGCAGATTTGCGTCTTTATTTATGAATAGGAGGTTTACCTCTTCATCCAGCGCTGCATATCGATTTCGGGCATGAATGTCGGGGGACGGGACCTTGACCACTTCTTTCCCTGACCTTTGTCTAACCATTTTCGAGGCGGAACCTGCATTTTGTGGTGTATGGGCTCTTTCTGTATCAATTGTTGGATCTATCTTCCCCCCAGGCTTACGAACCCCAAGTTGACGCACCATCCATTTCGCTATATCCGTCGACTGTTTTCCATATAATCTTTTTCTTTCGTTACAATCGCTACTACAGCCTGCTTCTTCAATACTTATCTAATTGGTTAACTCCAATTACCTCTCTATAGAAATTAGATTCTGCCGAGCTTTTGAACCAGCCCAGACCACGTAACATCCACTTATAGAATCGAGTTGACATACATGTAGGAGGAACCCCATGAATTGTCACCCAGCAAGTTCTGTATCCATCTGCCATCAGATTATCTTCTTTACCCCAAGATCTCATCATACTGAAAGTATTCAACATATCCTCCTTCTGATCATTCAGCAATTGTAGTTTCACTTTTTCCGACCTTGGGGATAACAGTCTAGTTTCTGCATCTATGTAAGTAATACGCACATCCAAGTAACCGCATCTTTGCAGCACAGCTTCCAGCTTGTTCTTGTGACTCCCCAATTGAACTGTGACAAGTAAACTGTTATCTAGCCACTGAGTTTCAGTATTTGAGGGAGTGAACGTATCAACAGGAGCTGATTTATTAGTGCGTTCATGTTTTTGTTTTTGCTTTTGTGGAACAACTGGTCTCGGTTCAGGCCTCTGTCTTTGGATCCTCGGAGCAGACTTCTCCATATTTGCATTAGTAGCTCTAGGATTTCTTTGAAACTTAGTGTGGCTCACTTGCAAGAATACATTTCCAATTCACAGTCCTTTGAGTAACTCCCTGATGTTTGTGTTTTTGGGCATACTTACGAAACCATATCTCAAGTCTCTAGCATTCTTCCTATTAGGTATGAACAGATCCTTAACTGCTCCATACTCTTTGAAGATACTCACTAGATCCGATTTTTGTCATTGGTCCGAAAACCCAGTGAAATAGAAAGACGTAGATGTTTCATTTATCCGACTGATAAAATTTTGGGAAGTGCCTTTCCTTTTGTTTCTCCATTGCCATTCTTCTTGTCTTCTTCTTCTCAGTCCTCGTAAACATTGCTAGATCACTTTCCTCATCGGTTTTTTGTTCCAATGCAGGTGAAGGACTGGGTTGTGAGTGGCAGAAAACCCTAAACCCATAACACAGCTACTCTATTTCCGCAAGTGTGATGCGTCCTAGATCCAAGACCGTTGGAGAAACCAGATGGGCTCCTTCCCGTCACACGAGCGCACCCAGAGTGACAGAGGAGGGCAACCACCCGGCCATTCCGGCACGCTATTTCTACACTTGCCGGAAAAGAGAAGAAACTGGGAGAAACCTTAAGGATGTAGTCCCTGCCAAACGAGCTCATCCGGAGTGACAAAAATTCATAGTCATTCCCTGCTGCAAGATGCTACAGAGTTTAACCTTGAAATTCATGCCAAAGAGAATTCAAAATTTTGAGAGATCTCATGAATGGGTCAATCTCCTAATGGGCTTTCAGAATTAATTAATTGTGCTGTGGTCAAATGTTTCATATCTGTTTTTTATACATTGATTAATAAAATTAAATATATTTTTCAAATTATTTCAAAACTATCTTAGTCCATTTTCCGTAATAAACAAGTAATTAAAAAACAATCCCTTTTATATGAGCCGAAGGCCGATAGTGTATTTCATTTCTCACAATCAAACGGTTTTTACTATGGTTCATAGTTTCCTCATATTTCTTCTCTTCTCCGCCAATTTTCCCTACTTGATCCAGGCTTGCTTCATCGTTCCTCGTTATCGAGTTGTTATCCGAAACAACTTGACCAACTCCGACCCAAGTCCGCTCATTGCACATTGCGCATCGAAAGACAACGATCTGGGCACGCATATGATCGATAGAGGAGGCATCAAATCATGGCATTTTTGTTCTTCGCCATTTACCAACACCCTATTTTTCTGCACTTTAACATGGGGTACTAAAAGGGTTAGCTTTGAATCTTTTAATCACTGGACTCGCGAGTCATATTGTAACTCAAAGGATGAATGTATTTGGGAAATTCATGACGAGGGAGTCTATGATTTTGATGAAAAATCAAGATTGACAATAGCCTATTACTGGGGGGAAATATCTTCATAATGCTCGAAAAACTATGTAATACATGCAGTGGATTCATAATACTTCTTAGTGATATGGCTCACTATCGAAATTGACTATAACTGCATCCAAATTATAGACAGATCCTTAACTTTAGTGCATTGCTCTAGTCACAGAGTCTGTCACAGTTTTAGATGTAACCAAAATCTACATTGCTCAATTGTGTTTGATGAGCAAGATCAATAAATTGGTTGAAAACCAGATGCATAGTTTCATAAATGGATCAAGCAATCAAGTCTTCTAAGTCTCTTCCCTTGTAAAGTGATCCGTGCGAAAGAGTATCAATGCTGCACAACGCCATTATCGCGAGGGCCGTCGAGCCCCTCTGGAACTTTTCCAGGATAATCAGTAGCTGAATGAATTGAACCAATTGAACTGAAAATTGGGAAGCCAAAAAAGGGGGATGTTAAACATATGCATGAATGGAAAACGTCATTTTGTTGATATTAAGGGGTTTATGAAAAATTTCTCTATATTTCAGAAAAATGTTAGTCCCAAATATTATGTCCCAATCCATCCCGACTTATAATCGTGGTCGCCGGGTATTGATGTAACGGTCACAATCATAAGTTACTTAAATAATCATAACCGTCGGCAGTCATGATTATAAGTAGGGAGAGATGGGACCTGAAAATTTCTCGTACCTTCTGTCAGCAATGACCACCGATCGAAGTTCACAGTTACTGAATCTGCAAATGAATCATATAAATGTAAACCATCCTGGTCATAGATTTGTGTGTAATATTGATTACTATATGAAAAAAATGATTGGTTTCTGGCCTCATCTCCTTTTTCTACGTCCTTCAGATTTACCAGCAGAGTAAATTTCGAGAACCATATCTTTTCAGAGTGGAGGGGGGTGAAAGGACAGGGAATGAGTGATTTCTCAATATAAGTGTGAAAAAAAAAATGCTGAATCTACAGTTAATGAGATGCTTAAAACAAGGGTACTGGATCCAAATGCAGAGTTACGAATCTGCATATGGTTTATTTCAAACAATGTTTCTTTCGCAGAAATAGTGAAATACACTGTATATTCTTAATGTTCTGACTTGACAAATTGAGGACTGAGGACCATTTCCTTAGCAGATATATAAACTATGTGTGAGTGATTTAGCCATAATTTGTAAAAACTAAATTTAACAGGACCGAGATGGTACACATGTATAAAACATAGGAGAAATTTTCTGGTTCAGGATGCTATGTCCTGATCCGTCCCGAGTTATAATCATTACGGTTGGTTTTTGATCCTACGGTCACCATCATTTAAGTCACTTATCGGGACTGGAACATTTTTCTAAAGCTTAGAGCCCAAAAGAAACTTACGGTTTGCCTATTTCGCTCTTCACTGATGGATGACAATCATTTCCAAAATTCGCAAGGGTATGAATCAAGAATCCGCTATGGGTAACCACAGCTATCTCCTTCTCCTTCCGCGTGCACAACCTGCAATATATCAGAAGTAGAAATGTCTAATTGTGCTTAGAAATTTTATTTGATAACAGATTGTGCAAAGGGTGAGGTTTGCAAAAGGTAACCATTCAAAAAATTTTAGCCCCCTGGCTGCAAGTTCTTCGTTTTCCTCTCTAACTTCAAGCTTCCAGAGAGTGTCATCATCATTTTCTATCTGAACAGAAGCATAAAAGTTTAAAAAGAGTGTTAGCATCATGTTTGAAAGTTCCTTGCATATCATATGATGCTGTAATAAACAAAGAGTAAAACTTGCCAAAGAGAAATCAATGGCGGGAAAAAGAGGCTTGTACTCGCTTATGGACCGTCTCTTATCACACCAATGAACTCCCTGCATCGGCATTGCCATGTAAATAGACATATCCATACTTGGAAATAAATAGAGAAAACCCAGATTTCTTCTCTCGTCTTAAACAATGATCCAAGAGCATGAGCATGAAGAGTTGTTTTCATATCCAGCAATGAGCTAAAGGTTGAAGTAAAAGTAACATAATTGCTAATTATTTGCTCGAACATCGAATGCAAATGGCTTCACTAGGACGAACAAAAATAAGGAAGCTACTCTACATGTGTAATTAATTCCTTTGAGAAATCCAGTGTTCTTAATACGTACCAAATGTTCTCTACAAAGTTCCATCGCCACAAATGGAGGGGCATTTAAACTAGAAATTGCAGGACGCCCACTGCTACCAGTGTTTTCTGCCATAAGTGTAGGAGCTGTAATTCCATCTGCATAAGCATCTCCACCAAAAACTCCAACAGCTGTTTGCATAGTTCTGCACGCAAAGCTTTCATGCTTAGCCATTGCTTAAATGCTAATCAATTCCCCGTTAACGACGAACCAGACTTTGTTTTATCACCATAGCAGTATAGACACATTTTTCAGGTCTTTTGTAAGTAATGACCGAAAGATATACACGGATGAGCTTATATGAAAGAAAGAAAAATAATGATGTAATGTAAAGAAATTCCAATATCCTTGTATATGAAGCTCATTTCCAGTATCCTTATTTTCGTTCATGTATCATAAGGAAACCATACCTATCTTTCAGGGAAGACATACTCTATAAGGGCGGTGGGAGTGATAAGCAGTTTGAAATACTTGCCTTAACAAAGGGGAAACAACGACCAATTCGATATTCTTTGAAAGACCAGATGAATGAATATGCTTCCGCAGATTATCTACCTATAAGAAAATGAAATTGGATTACTAACAAGTGGAGGTAGAAGGATAAATGATACCTAGATGGACCCAAAACTTATTACCATTATGAAAACAGAGAACAAATTCAAATAATATGATAACCTGCTGCCAGCCAAGGGGAGTAAGTTGTGCATCAAAAAGCTCAGGAGATAAGTAGGCCGAGTGGTCCTTTTCTCCAGCCACATTGTGGAATCCCTGTGCATGTCTCACCTACATGTAACAAGACATGGGGGAATCCCCAGTCAGCATTTTGTTTCAAGTCCCATCCTATGTGAACACTTAAAATTGAACAAGAAAAGATGAAAAAATGCCAACCAAATGAATAATTTTGCAGCGATGCAGAGGATACATGCCTTGGACTGGTGCAGCATCCATATCTGAAGGGAAAAAAACAGCTTTTAGAATTCCAGAAGAGAAGGTAGTAAGCATGATTAGAAGGTTATTTTCTTTTGTTACTTTTCTAGAGAAAGGGATGTGAAAAATGTCCAGTCTGCTGGAGAATGTAAACGAGGATTAGCTGCGGCTAGGCAAAAAGCAAATGCCGATGATTTAAGCCAGAATTAAAACAACGATGCAATGCAAGTCTCAATTTCCGTTTAGATGTCGGTGTCTCCACCACTAAATCCTTAACGGCAGCATATTCTGGGTTTATACCGTTTTTCCAAAAAAGCAGTTGCCTTCGCTCTTATTCATATTGCTTGCAAACTTACTTTTCGGTACATGTTTTATAAGCATCAAAGATGCCATTTTTCATCGGATATATCTCTTGCTCATACTCAGAAGAAGCACATCCAGAAATCAGAAGAAACAAAGTCAAACAAATTTTTACTCGGTGGATGCACCCTAAAATTAATTCAGAGCATGTTTCAGAAGATCTCGTTTGAATACGTGGTCATCGAATAAAGGCAGAACAAGGAACCCCATTTAATTTCTTAACCAAAAACAGGAGAAACATGAGATTAGAGCGACATTGAGATATGGGATAGAGGTAGGAATAGATCAGCATGAATTCCAGACAAGAGAACAACACCATCCATGGATCAAACTGCGAAAATGGAGTTACCATGTGAAGAATATGACGATGAAGAAATCCGTGATTGTTGGGTAGTCTTCGATTTGAATGGAAGAAGACTGCAAATTTCGGTTTTTTGAGTCTGTGCAATGGAGTTGCAAGTACGACGAGGAGTATAATAATATTGATTGATGGAAGCAGTCAGTGGCTTTGTTGGGTGGCCAAAGATGGTTGGGGGAGACATGGCGCACAAAACGGGAAGTTTCCCAACGCCAACCAAAAGGCGCTAGTTTTCTCACACCTCACAAAATCCATTTCATCATTTAATATTTTTTTTAGCAAGTCAAATAAATTTTTATATTATATATACACAAAGCTCAATTGAAAATGAAGCTCACCGATGAAAATTCTAAAGTTCAAACTTCTCCCTCACCATCGCATTCAATCCTCATCTACCGGTGTTGAATGCTCAAGACGCTTTCGAGAAATCTTTCCCAATCGTATATGAGTAGGTGATGAGGAAACTAGCATTAGAGAAGATCTCCCACAAGTGATGTTGAATTCGATGTATGATGGCTTCAGATTCGAATGTAATTTCCTCAAAGATTTGTTTATTCCTTGCTGACCATATACACCAAAGAGTTGTAATCAAAATTGTGATCCAGCTTTTTCCATCTCTTTTGTGCAGAATTAATTTCATATGATTTTCAAAATTAGGCCAGAGTTCCAGATGGAAAGCAGGACGATTGCATCCCATCCATTTGTACAGCTTGATCCAGACTAGCAGTGTTTTTGGACAGAGGAAAAACAGGCGAGCTGCATCTTCATTTGCCATTCTGCATAGTTAACAATCCATATTTATTTTACTAAATCCCCTTGTATGCAGATTGTCAGCAGTTGAGATTCTGTCTAGAATCATCCTCCAAGCAAATGCTGCTTCCTTCATCGATCCATAACCATACCATAGAATCGAGAGATGTCTATCTTGTATTGATCTTCAATTCGAGGCCGAGGTAACTCTAATACCCTTGTAGGTCAATAATGAATTAACGTAGAACGAATCTAATAGTAACGAGTACAACGAATATACCTTTACGTTGTTGCGG